>JBCNJP010012031.1:0-14480 GCA_039602395.1 Deinandra increscens subsp. villosa
ATGTTGTTGGTTTGCAGAGGCAAGAAGGCAAACATTCCTCAAAGGATTTTTGACGCTATGGTAGCAAATATTCAAGCTCTAAAGAAGTCTAGATGGCTGTTGTATCCGAGGTTCTTGGAAATGATTATAGAACACCTTGAGCCAGAATTGCCAAAGCAGAGTGTGGCTCTTATTGTTAATCCTATGCATCCTAGAATCCTGTCCGACTGTGCGGCAAAGAGAGCTGATTTCTCAGGGTACACCACTTACCTGCTGAAACATATGTATCCTGAGAAAAGGTATGATTACATTAAAAAACTGATTGAAGATGAGAAAAAGAGAAGAACTGATGGTAAGGAAAGTGAAAATGTAAAAGGCAAGAGAAAGCAGTACGTTAGAAGCTCGACAAAGGAACCAGCTGATGAAATTGAAGACGAAATTGAAGAAATGGCCCAGCTCCAAAGAAGATCAAAGCAAAAACGTACTGCTACTGCTGAAGAAGAAGTGCCGACTGTCAAGAAGAGAAGGGTTGATCCCAGGGCTGAACTGGATGAAGATGTCATCAGAGGTGTAAATACCTCCTTGGCTAATGAATTGGGTATGATCAAGACCAAACTGGTTAATTCTGAAATTAGAGAGAAGGAAAAAGATATACAGATCAAGAACATGAATGAGATTATCGCCAAACAATCTTCACTAATCAAGACCCTGCTAGTTGAGATGAATGAAATTAAGAGGCACTTGAATATGCCAAACCAAATGACTGAAGCCGAAATTGATTCAATGACTAACTTCACAAAGTCTACATCTGGTGAAGCGGGAGGTAGTGGTTCTGGTGAAGCTGGTGGAGTAGGAGGTAGTGGTTCTGGTGGAGCCGGTGGAAGTGGATCAGGAGTGAATGTGGCTGATGGTAGTGGAGTCCCTAATGCTGAAGATTTGGATGAAATCAACGTAAGCGATGTAAATCTTTACAGTTTTGATACAGAGAAACAACCTGAGGTCGTCCAGGCTCAATTTCTCCATCTTATTGACGAAAGCGATGAAGAGGGTGAAGTTGATGTTCTTTCAGAGCCTGAATGCTACTCTTTGAAAGAAAATTCTCTTATATATCAAGCTAAGATAAGCTCTGTAAGCGAGGAGGTCATTGATCTAAAAAGAGATGAATGGTTCACTAAGCCGGAAATTGAAGATCAGACCCCTCTTTTTCAAAATTTCTCACATCAAAGGAAGAAAGATTCTGATAGGCATATCATCAGCTGGAAGTTCAATACTGATGTTCATGTCTTTATGATTAAAAGAAGAGGGGGTAGCATCTCCTACATACGCAAACGTGAGAGTTTCAAGACCTTACCCAGATGGGATCTGAGGAGGTTGGCTGAGCTCCCCCTCATTGATGAAGACAAAAGCATAAGGGCTAAAAATTTGAGAAAGATGCTTCAGCAGGCCGCAAAAGACGACTTTGTATCTTTTGGGTATACGAAAGGTCAAAGGATGAAGTCAAAGACGGAAATCGATGAAGTGACCGGAAAGCCTAAGGTTTATTTGAAGTTCAAACCGGCTAAAACTATGAGCAGGATTAGAATCCCGGATCAACAGGCGTCAAGATTGCAATCATTCAAGAAATGGTTCTATGACAATCAATCCGGTGAAGCTGTTATAAGAATTGGAGAAGATGCGGAGATAAGATTGTTCGATCCAATGGAAGTCCTTTCCTTTAGCAACGATGACTTAAAGACCTTGTGCGAGAATCCTATCAGATATGGGGCTGGAGATGACACTGCAGAAGAGGCAAACTTGTTTATGAGGGTTGCCAACAAAGCCCGGGGAATTATTAAGGAAATCAAGGATTTAGCGCTAAAAGTAAGGGCTGGTGAAGATAAGATGGAAGAGGATAGAGACTTGGCAAATCGGATGACCAAATCATGGAGCGGTCTTGGAGAATCTACTGATCATGTTGAAAAACCTGTTGAATCCCCAGTTGCTAATGAGCCAATGATTGTGGGGGAATCAGAGGCTGAAATCCCCGTTGCTGAAGGGTCTACTGTTTTGGGGGAACCGGAGTCTACTGATTTGAACGAAGCCGGAGCTGAAGAATGAAGATTCAATTGGCTGAATCCCTCCCTAGGGGGGAATATTGAAGATCAATGTAGGGAGGAATTCATCGTTTTGTTTAGATAGCTTGTTTAGATTAGTTTATCTTGTATTTTGTCTATTTCGGTAGCTAGCGACACTACCGAGCGAAACTGAGTTTCGCTCGGTACCTAGTTTAGACTGTCTCAGTGACAGTTTCGCTTGGCCAGCGAAACTGCCTACTGAACAGTATATAATAGCCGCCTTTGTGCAGCCAAATGTAACTTTTGCAACTTTTGAACCCTAATACAAGAAATCTGCGTTTTTGGTAAGTTTTGGTGACGGCTAGGAGCTTTTCATATCATTATTGTAGCTGTAATCATCGCTTATCATCATTTTGGTTCATGTTGTGATTGTTCAATACTTGAAAACCCATTTGAGCTATTGAATATCATCTTTGTTGTTGTTTATTTGGTTTTCTTCTCAAAACATCATCATTTGCACTGTAAAAGATCAGTGAGGACCAACAAGTATGAAACCCTGGGATTGTGAGATCATCCGTGTTAATAGCATTGGTGGCAACCTTGCAATCCAGGGACATATGCGGATCTCTCAAGGTTTAAAACGATTAACGCGTTTTCAAGACGGATTGGTGCTAACGTACCAACTTAAGATACCCGAGGCAATACCCTAGTTCGCCAGTACGGCTTGAGGTGGTCCCTAGAATTCGCCAGTACGGCACCGGGCTTGACCCCAGTTCGCCAGTACGGCACCGGGTTTGACCCCAGTATTTAAGGGCTTCACCCCAGAAATAATTCTAAAATTGTCATCGGGCTTAACCCCAGAAACAATTCAAAGATTACCTAGTGACCCAGGATTATTAATCTAATCCAGGGTCATAACGGTCAAAGCCTAAGAAAATTAACTCCTTGTCTAGTTAATTCTGATTGATGTGTTCCTGTTACAGGAAGCATTCACGAGCCTGCTAAAGCTACGAGGAATCCTAGGATCTTGGGGGCAACCCAGGATTACTAAGGTAAACCCTAGAACCATTTCATACATTGACAAATATCAATCAAATATTTCAAGCACAGGTATGTAACTAAAGCAGTTATATATATTCATAAAACCCAACCTGGGCCCGGAAAAGCTCCGGACATCCCAGGCTGGGACATGCCAAAAGACCCTGGATATCACATCCAGGGGTGGATCATTGTCTTAAACAAAATAAACCGGGAAACATCGACCGGAACATCACATGCATAAAAATAAAATTGTTTCTAAAACATGAACCAAAAGACAAGAAGGTGACCCCTATTCTTCAAGCTTCATCCTGGGGCACCTCCTTTGCTTCATCAACAGGAACCTCCTCCGCTGCCTCAGACCCCTGGGCTGGCTGCTCCGCTCCCTTTGGCTGGTCGATCTCCATGGCGTGGCCGGCGGAATCCTTGGACGGGGTACCCTTGCTAGACCCAGGGCCAGCATCGGGGTCACACCCAGCGGGGATGGTTGCGCCTAGTTCGCGCAGTTTGGTGGCCCATCCGGTCACATCCCACTTAGGGTTCTGAAACCCGAGATCCCTTGCCTCCTTCGCCATTTTCAGCCTGCACTGGAAAAGGGAGATGCGAGCGATGAGCCTGCCTTCATCGCCCTTAGCGGCTAAAGCAGACTCATGCGCAGCCCGTGCCTCCACTGCCTTCTTCTCAAGATCATGCACTAGACCCAGGTTTTTGTTGGCTGCTATCCTGAGCGAGTTCAGCTCCTTGGTCAGGGCAGCAACCTCCTTCTTGGCAGCAGCCTCAGCATCCTGGGCTCGCTTCTCAGCAGCCCAGACCATCTCCACGAATCGGCTAGCAATCTGCAAGAAAAGGTAATTCTATTAACATTTATGACCTTGAATTGTTTACCGTGTAGAAAATTCAGGGGTACCCAGGATTAACTTACTTGGCGGGAAGAGGCCTCGGCATGGGCACGGAGCTCTGCAGCATCCAGGTTCTCTAGAGATTGCACGACGGGGGCAGGAGCGGTGGCAGTGGCCCTGGTCTTGCGCTTAGTACCAGAAGTCCTTGAAGAAGGAGCTTTGGGAGCAGTCATAGGTTCGGTCTTCACAGAGGCAGTGACTTGCAGGTCCTGTTCGGATTCGCCTAGCAGAAGGTCGTCCAGATCAATGTTTTCCAGGTTGATGGGAGTGGCAGCAGCTAAAAAAGCAAAAGTGTCAGAAATCGATAAAATCCAAGGTAGAAAAATGCAGGGTACTAACGTACTTACAACTTGACATAGTATGCGAGGTGGAGGAAGCAGCTTGGTGGAGATCGGTTCTGAATTCTCTATCAATTTCACTAACGGTCAGGAAGGCCTCAAATCTTTCGAGTGTCCCTGAATTTGCAGGACCAACGGAGCTCAGGCTGGGAACTGCAAAACACAAATCCAGGGTAAGTATTTGAATAAAATATAATCCTAATTCCTAATGCAGGTAAAAACCTACCATCTACTCTCCACCTAATTGGAAGGCTCATCCCTCCTGGAATAGTGGACCTCTTGACAAAGAAAAACTTCCCTTTCCATTCCTCATAAAACGAAGCCCGAGGAATCATCTGAACGTCTTTGCTCAGGGCTTTGAACAGGAATCGATTGTTGCCATGGGATTTAAGTTCATAACCCAGGGCCAACTCAGGCAGACCAACCAGGGAATCGAACTCGTTGTTCAAACGATCGATGGTACCCAAGATCCTCCAGATGATAGGAAGGGTTTGGGCGTAGGCAAGACCGGTAGCCTCGAAAAACTCAGCCAGGAGGCCGGGGAAAGGGTAAGAGAGACCCATGGAGAAAGGAGTGAAAGGAAAACAGACCCAGGTCTCCGAGCAGAAATCTGATCGGAGCCTTGCATCAAAAGGCCTGACCTCGGCGGATTCAGGGAAAAGACCCGACGACAACAATGCAGCGATGTCGCCGTCGGTAAAAGTGCAGGTCTCGAGCTCTCGATTTTGGAGGTAACGCTGGTCGAGGAAATCCTCTATCCCAGTCTTTTTAGTTAAGGTTTCCGACCGGATCTTTTTTCGAGTCATGGTCGGAGCTAATGAAAGAAAAGGCAAGATCGGAGAATTTACCTGGAAGAAGGGAATCGGAAGCTGAAAGTGTCGCCGGAAACCTTTTGCTCTCGAAGAAGATTGTGTGAAGAAAGAGGAGGTTAAAGGCTGTATTTAAAGAGAAAGAGAAGTTACAGAGGTGATGGGAAGTCTCTTGAGACGTGGCATCATGGATGCGATTTTAACGGCCACGATTAAGACGAGGGATGGTGTGACCCAAAAATTCAAAATTTCACAGCTGTAAGTTCTATCCACAACTCGCGAAAATTTGGGGGCAATTGTTATACCCTGAATTCTCGGCTAATAATCCAGGGGCAGGTATTACCCAGGAATCGCATGACCCGGAATTAAACAGGTAAAGTACAAAGTGACCCTGAATAAATAGAGGGTAAGGTAATGTCCCAGGATTTCTCGTAATTCTAGGGGAATACATGTTTGTTCTATTTGTTTTGGTTATGTGTTATGATGACCCAGGATGTGTTTAACCCAGGGTCGCTTTATTCTCATATGACCCGGCATGTGGGAATGACCCTGCATGCTAGGATATTGTTACTAACGTATCTTGCACTTTTGTTTAAGTGGAAACAGGTTGACAAAGTCTTCTAACGGTCACACTAAACAAGGAGAAGGCTTTATTCGCACGTGGTCAATGTTAGTTAGCTGGAAACTCGGTCAACTAACAGAAAGAGACGTTGAAGAAGAGATCCCTGGAATATCGGAGAAGTAGTTGAAGACCCTAGAGCATAAATAGGACCCTTAGATTTATTTTTCAGCTCATTCGAGCTTTACTCATTGTATTCTCGTACTAATTTCTCTGCGAACTCATTGTAATCAACATTTTCAGTGATCAATAAATTGGTAGCGTGTGTTATCGCTACCCGGGGTTTTTATGCCGGCGGCGCCTTAGAGACATCTAAGGGCTAAGGGCTTTTCCCTAGTCAAAATCTCGGTGTTCTTCGCCTGCATTTGAGTATTCATTTGTGTTGCTGAGTTTCTACATACAGATTGGCATAACTGATCCAGGGTTTTGTACCCAGGATTCTGGACTATTTGACCCTGGAAATTCAGTTATTGTCCCAGGATTATATTCAAGCTACTTTTCAAACCTTGAATTTAAGACACCTAACCTCACATTCAAATTTGGTTCAAATTTTGCTAATTCTAACTTTAGTAATTTTTAGCCAAAACAAAAACCTCGGGAGCCGGCCGAATAGCCGCCTCCAAGTCAATTTTATTGATAATCAAATAAATCGATACAAGGGGTTGGAGGTTTGATCGATCAGAACTAAGTGGTACAATGTTGTGCGTTCGTAAACGAGCTAAAGTGAGTTCAATGTGTGTAACGTGTGTCCCTACTGATCGAATCCTCGATTTATATAACAAATACAATAATAACAAACTTTCTAGGATTCCACGGGATCCTATTATCCAACTAATTCGACCGTTAAGGGCCTCTTAGTTCACTTAGTCCACGATCTTCTTTAGCTGGAGCGTAAGTTTCAGAGGTAGTTGATGACTTCGTCGAAACCTGGTCAAATAAAGACGCGGAAAATATGAGGCTTAGTTAAAAATAAATAAATCAGGATACCTGGATGAATGGGATTTCCCAGACGTTAATAGGATTCCTGCACTGGGTGAGCTTCCTGCGAGCATCCTGAAAATACACCCTCAACACTCCCGATGAACCCAACTAGCCACAAGTGACTCGTACCAGTTCCAGTGGCCGTTGTCTCTTCCACGAACGACATTTGGTTCTCCATATACGTGGCCCTCGGAAGTTATCCTCCGAACACCATGAGTCGGGGTAGTAGGACCCGAAGTAACCCGCCTACTGGTGACGGATGGGGATGATGATGATGAGGATGATTGGGAAGCGGATATCCATCTAGCCATGTCTGCATATATACCATATATATATACATATATAAGTACAAGTAACACATAGTCAAATAGTCACATACTAGTGTGTGTGTTCGAGTGTATGACTAAGTTGTGTCTAAGGCTATAGTCGGTCTACTAATGCAAACCTAGTATACTATAACCAATGGCTCTGATACCAATCTGTCACACCCCCAAAAATCCCACGCGCGACAACGCGCCGCAGGGAGCGTGACAAACCAGGATCGAACACATTAGCCATACGAACAGTCTATATGCAATGTAAAAGTAAAACCTGAGTAAATGCGTTTTTAAATGCGGAAGCGTAAACGACAAAAGTTGTAATAATTGTTCAAGCGCCAAAACATGCGCAAACCAAAAGTTAATGAGTTTGGATAAAGTAAATAAGTCTATGATGCATGCATGGCAATAATAATCCTTATGTGGTGCATCCTAGCTCGTGGCAGGCAATCCAGTTTAGCGACCTGAGATATAACATGCTAAAGTGTCAACACAAAGGTTGGTGAGTTCACAGGTTTAATCAGTTCATCAGTTTAACAGTTCAGTAAAATCCAGATAATATATCAATAGCTAGCTAGGCTATTTTCAAGAAATCAGTGCACGTTCGACTAGTTAAACTAGCTATCCAGTTACTAAAGCTCGACAAGTTCAATTGTGCCTCGTTAAGACTAAGAAGTTTATAACACCCGTTCGATATCCAATCGTGCCAGAGCGACTGACCCGGGTGGGGTTGTCAAACCCAGTAGATCTACTAAATAAGTTCCCGCTGATGTCACATTGACAGTAACTATAAAGTGAGGGCTTTATCATAAGTGTGCCACTATCATTCAGGTGATATATATCTAACAGTTCAAGTGTTTGCATGTTAATCTCCCCCAACAGGATTAAAATAAGTAAAATGGGGCCGTGAAACTCACCTTAGGTTGCTCAGCAAAGTTTCCAGATAAAACAGTTAATTCAAGTAGCAAGAACGAGTCTTGTGCAAGCAATCAATCACCTAACGAGCATTCAAGTATAAGTGTGTGTTCTATAAACTATTGAGTCTAACGTAAACGATAAAAACGAAGGATCGTGAAGTCCGGAATAAGTCGAGGATGGCACTTGTGCCAAATCCGAACGATTATCGAAATAGTACGAGAAAATACAATATATATTAATATTATATATTTTCTAAGTTCAAGGATTTAAAAAAAAAAATATATATATATAATATATATTTAACTAAATGTGCAAGTGACGTTAATAACGAATTTGCGATGGCAATGTATATATATATATATATATTAAAGGTTTTCATAAAATATTTGATTATTTCAATAACACTCCAATTATATATGTTCATATATTAATCTACTCAAGATTTATATATATTTTACCTTTTTGTAAAACTAGAATTTTTATATCAATATATATATATATATATATATATATATATATTTAGGTATTAGAAATCTATTTTTAATTAAAGATAACAAGTTAAACATATTTTATAACTCAAAATATGATTTACGAGTCTTATAATATGGAGTCAAGATACGAGACAGACAGAACACGAGTTTTGGCCTCATGCCAACAATTCTAGATCCCGTTCGAATTCGTTTTATATACACACAGTGACCAGAATCAAATCCAGGAAAATAGAGGATTAAAAATGGTGAGGCCGGGACTCGAACCCGCGCCTCCAGCGTACAAACACAGCGACGTTACCAGTTATGCCAGTTTGGGGTCTGGTAACATACCCGGCCCATAATCCTTTTAACCCTTACCCGCATGTTATCTTCTTCTTCCCCACAAACCCTAGTCTCGCCGGAGGTATTTTTCGGTCGCCGGAAAACCGAAAAAAAAAACATAACAGAGACCAAAAATGTGCGACTAGCATGAAATAACGATTACCTTGAACCTGAGATGAAAGATTGACGGGTTTTTGACTCCGAAACAATTCTCGATCCTTGAACACGAACACCGAGTGTCGTCACGAAACTTGAATCTGATTGCTACTGGACGCTCGTTGGGAACTCGCGATCACTGTGGAGTGTTCGTTGATGTTCGTTGATGATGATCTGGCCGGAAGTTTGTAACTCACGGTGGTGTTTTGGTGGGTTTTCTTCGCCGGAAAAACAGAGAACGAGAGAGAGAGCAGGGAGTGATCGTGAGAGGAGAAAGGTGCTATGAATGGACATATGATTGCCAATATATACCTATATCATTGAATTCTCCATTGATGGTCTAGAAGTTGAAACCGAAACCGACGTTGAATTGGGTCGGTCGAAACCGATCCTCCGATTGAATTCTCTCGTAAATGCCATTTCAAACTGAGTTTCAGTTAATGGCACGTTTAGTCCCTCGAAAAGTTTACAATATAGAAGGCAGGTTTGAGATAATCATATAATAGCCCCTCCAGGTTTAATTAAATAGAATTATGTTTGGGAAATGACAAAATAAGTCCCTTGAAGTTCTAAAAGGGTTAACGGCTCTAACGGGGGTTAACGAAGGAGCAAAGAAACGACGAATATACGAGGAACGTCAGAATATATAAAACGTATAACATTTATAAAATGTATAAACCTCATTTTATCCGCATGAAATCATAGAATTATAATTCCACATTTATTTTCTAATATCACATAAAATCGCAACTTAACTATATATAATAACTCATATTTACTCATCTTAAATTCTCATAAAATCATAGACTTTAAACTTATAACTTATGTATATTTAAGTCACATAAGTCATGAATAATAGCTTGTAATTAAATCATTAGGTTACATATAAATATGATTGAGATCTATATAAATATATCTCACAAAAGTAAAGGTTTAATTATTACATAAAATGACATAACGTCACATGAAATCATAATTTATGATTTACATAAAATCAAGAATATCAAACGTCTAGACTTAAGTGCATGCTCGTTTAGTGATTACTACACAAAACCCTAATTGCTAAAGTCAACGCAGATAAGCACATAAATGTTCACACAACATTTAATACGTTTTACGGTTCAGTTAATGTCAGAAAATGACCTAAAAAGTCAGATTGTCACACGTATACGATCTGAGCGGTTACCGCAGTGATGATTGACATATAAACTGAGCCTTATTTTAATTTGTACTTTTTCCTTAATGTGGTTGGATATTTATGTTGGTTATTACGTTATATATCAATTTTGATGGCTTACGTGTACACTGGAGTTAAACTATTCCTTCCGAATGTAATTTTTTTAATGGGGAAATGTTGACGGTGCGACTTGGTTCAATCCTCATATTCATCTCACCTATATGTCCAACTGATTTGAATATACATGGTTTCACATTTACATGTCATAGTAAGGCTATGATGAGTTTTTCCCTTATGGTTTTAGACTTAGTGTTTTTGGCAACGACACTATCTTTGGATTGTTGTCGTTACCCCACTTGAGTCCCGTATACGATCTGAGCGGTTACCGCAATGATGATTGACATATAAACTGAGCCTTATTTTAATTTGTATTTTTTCCTGAATGTGGTTGGATATTCATTTTGGTTATGATGAAAATTCAGATTGATCTGAGTCTAGCATCTGATCGGATCCCTGAAGGCGATGACGATCTCGGTTTGGGCCATTACACACTTTTTAATTTTTGTTTGTTTTTATGTAACATTATACCAATGCGATGGGGCTTTGCTGTGAAGTAAAGCTATGTTTGGTTTTCTCACCAGAAAAGATGCCAGTAGAATTCTCAAGCGCAAAGACAACGATGCTGGTGAAAAAGGTAACTGTTCCCCCAATTTTCTAATTTCATATTTGGTTGTTTCATTGTATATTAAATCAGATTAATCTTTGTTGGCTCCGATGCAGGATGAGATAATGAAATGACACTATGGATTGTTGTATGGATCGTTGTTTGGTTTGTTAAGCTTTCATTAGGCGTTCGCCGAACTCCGGTAACTTCATCCTAATTCTGTTTGGAATTTTATTGTTTGCTGACCTGATGATTTTAGCCACGGCATGGCGCTTGGGCACAGCTGCATGCCAGATGTCGGTCTGGTAGTACATCGGAGCCCTATGGCGATGATGATGATTAACAGTTTCATGAGCCTAAAGGCGATGATTGTGTATAATTTCTCTTTTCTTTCTTCTATTTTAATCAATGATGGTTTTATGAATTTGTTGGCCGAATATTAGTTGTATGTTGCCTTGAATGACCGCTTTTATGTGGCTGATATATGATGGAGTTCTAATGGTTATCTATCGGATGTCTTTAGGGTCAGACCTAGACTCTCTGTTCATCAGAATTGGATTTCAGTTCCTTACATAAAGGCTATGATGTTTATCTGGTGACATGGAGGTGTTTATTAACGCAACCGTCCTGGATCTAAGCCTTAAAAAATTATACAAATCTAAGCCTTAAAAAATTATACAAATCAAATTGGTTTTTTTGCGAGTGATATGAACTGTTAACAGTGTTTAATTTCATCCAACTGAATTAGTCAACTGTCGAATTGGTCGTTCCTTTTAAAATGCTGCCACGATGGATCTGGTGGTGAGATGGTGTTTATCGCAACCGTCTTTGGCAATCGGAGCCTCACATTTTATGATGTCTTCGTCTTTGTTCATGGGTAATGGGGTTTGTTATCATCTACTCTTCCTATCACTTTTCTGATTTTGTTTTCCTTTTCTGTTTGCAGCTAATGGTCTTGAATTCTTGGTTAGAAGAGGACTTAAGGTGGGATTGTGGTTCCTTTTGATGAAGCATTTTTACCAGATCAATTGCATTGGATGCACGTGAAGGTTAGTTGGGTCTTTAATTTCATTTTCTCCATTTCATTTTCATAATTTACATAATTGGTTTGCACCCAAGTTGAAAGTGTTAGTTGCATTTTTATTTTTTATATTTTAAGTGTGCATATAAATTTGCTACTCAAGAACCAGTTAGAAAAATAGGCTATCATCAGTGTTTGTTCCTGTTGTTTTACTTTGGGATTAGTCTTCAATTATTCACTTTAAGAACTGTTACTAAATTTGATTTTGTTTTTGTAGAGGTTTGTTAAATATGTGTTCATTGCTTTTGTTAACACTTTTAGGAGCTTTCTGGTTGTACTGTTGTGTAAGCAATATGCATTTATTGCTTTTGTATCTATTTATCCTGGTCTACAGGAGAGAAATGAGCGATTATTCTACAAGCTATTAATTGAAAATGTTGAGGAGCTTCTTCCAATTGTATATACACCAACTGTTGGTGAAGCGAGGAGGAAGTTGATCCAACTGGGGCTGATGCGAGTGGAGTAATGAATCTGTTATATGTTATAGTTTTTAAGAATCTTTTGTGGTGTTTACGATTGGAAGTCTTTTGCAGATCTTCATGGTATTCACGTTGATAAAAAAATATGCATGAGGTATTACTTTGAAGTCAAAGCACTACACATGTCTCATGTCATATGACGGGCTTTCAAGGGTTGCTTTTGTAATGTAATAGTGAGTTAACTTTGCTTGGTGTTTTCAAGACAACTTAACTTTGTTTCATGTTTTGTGATGTAATATCTATGACTATGGTAATGTATGCTGACAAAAAATGTCAACCCGCAGCAACGCGCAGGACTTTTGCTCGTTATTATTATTTTTTTCGAAATCACTTTCTCATCCAATTAAAACAACTTCGCACAATTGAGTCGGTTTTTCACCGACTTATCATCTCGCTGCTTTCTCCGAATTCAACTAATTAGATTTGAATTTTTTATGTATTTACTTTTAGCCCCTTGATCTTTCATCAATACACCGCCAGTCCCTCAACTTCCGTTATTAACTCTTTAACCCTTCATCTTTCATCTAATGTCATACCATCCCCCTTGAATTCGTATGTCAACCTACAACCAATATAATTAAACAATTTTGAGCACATTGACAAAATTAAATTCACGACTCAAATAAATAATTAAACCACACCAAAATATATAAAAATGACTCAATAACACATTAAGACTCTAATGCTATAAACTAAATAAAAACCTATTGAAAGTGACTCAAAATTGACTCAAATATTATACAAAATACACGGGAAAATAGGATGTGTTTGCAACACATCAACTATTTTATAGTTAGGTCGACATTAGCCAGCCGATCTGTATAACTATATAGTCGCGTTAGGGTCGTGAATACGTAATGGGACTTACGCATTGCCTAGTAAGTAGTCTACCCGTAAAATCTCTTGAATGGTCCAGAATGATCCGGATAGCCATTCGTAAAGCTTCAAAGGAGCTAAGTGGTTCGAAGTACTTCGAGTGATCACTTGTAATGCTCGATAAAGGTGGGATGGTTTGAGTAGTCTTCATAATCTATTTGTGTGTATAGCCGTGTGAGGCTGTCATGCGGTACTAGGTGGTTCGGAGTAATCCGAGTGACCACACATGATTGTTGTATGGGGTTTAGTAGTTCGGTATTGGCTAGTTGTCACGACTAGTTATGAAGACGTGGTGTGTTATCCGTGACTGTCTCTATCGGGAGTTGCATGTGTTGTTTTTTTTAATTTGTTAACCTAGAGGAAAATGGTTAATTAATGTTTTATAAAGACCTCCTTTGTGATCTTTTATGGGGAGATTTCACTCAGTGAATGAGGTGCAACTCCAACATGCGATAAAGCATCGGAGCATAAGACGTTTCCCAAAAATATAATGGCAAGGACACCCAGTCACAGTGGTGGTATACCATACTAGCCCCCTAGTTCAGTGTTGCTAGATCATGTTAGTACCACTCCGGCCACCCTAAGGTACCTCGTTTCTACATGAGGAAGAGTCGGGTAGAGTCAACGAACCGAGCAGGTTGGGTCTAGCTCTACCGAGTCTTCTCCTAAACCTGTAACATAGAAAGAACCCGTTAGAAGGGGGACAGAGACCGGGGTCTCTGGACCACCCTCTGACGGTCAAGTTAGTAAGACTGTATAGATAGTGAGTATGTATGTATGTAGAGAGGGATAGAGAGTATGTCTAGAGAGACAGAGATGGAGATAGATAGTGGGAGGTGGATGTCCAAGTAGATTGGAGTCTCCTTTTATAGACAATGCGAAGTGGCTGATGAAGGCTGTTAGGTTCGGCCTATGGGGAAGACCCAGAGGCCGACCCGACTGAGGTAAGGGAGGCCGACCCGAGTGAGGCAAGGCCGACCCGAATGGGACAAGGGAGACCTAACCGAGTGAGGCAAGGCCGATCCGAATGGGGCAAAGGAGACCGACCCGAGTGAGGTAAGGCCGACCCGAATGGGGCAAGGCCGACCGAGACAAGCCAGGGCCGACCCACGGGATAAATCCCAAGGTTCAGGATCCCTTCTAATGGAGGGGGTAAGCCTCCTTTAATAGGGGAAATGTAGTGGGCATGGATTGGCCAGTTTGGCCAAAGTCTAGTGTGGGCCAAACTGTGTCTGGGCTCAAGCCTATATACTCGGCCCGATCCGGGCATACGTCATCATTGA
>JBCNJP010012032.1:0-14480 GCA_039602395.1 Deinandra increscens subsp. villosa
AATAAAGATCTCAACATCGAGGTGCTTAACGACTACAACTTTCATCTATTTTATTTAAAAGCCCCTTATCTTTTATTTGTTTACCGTTATGGCTTGGTTGTAACTAAAGTCTTGGATCCTGGTCTGGCTCACACCCCACTAACGGAGTATAACCGTGTGGGGGTGTGAGCCAGACCAGGATCCAAGACTTTAGTTACAACCAAGCCATAACGGTAAACAAATAAAAGATAAGGGGCTTTTAAATAAAATAGATGAAAGTTTGTTTCACAAATACATAAGTCAGATTTAAAGGATCAGCGGAAGCATACCAGTGATTCCAGCCCCAAATCTTCATCCATTCAAGCATTAGAGATTAACCGTGAGTCACATAAACCCCCCCTTTATGCAATTCTTGAATGCTTAACTAAAATGTATGCTTAAAATCCACATGCAATGACTTCTGCTACTGCTATGATGCTTAGGGATGCTAGACACAACATAAATTCTGTACCTTGACATGCCAGTATGAAGATCCATGCTAGATTAGGCTACTTATGTGAAAATGCATTCTTGACAAATTAACACCTAAAACATGGTTTCTAGTCATCAATTTGTCAAGAATGCATTTTCACAGCAATGACTTCTGCTACTACCATGATACTTAGAAATGCTAGACTTAACATCAATTCTGTACCTTGCCATGTTAATATGAAGATCCATGCTAATTTTGTTCCTTTATGTGAAATTGTGTTCTTGGCAAATTAATGACTAGAATCCGTGTTTAAGGTGTTAGAATTGCTCCCATGATGTTAGTAAACGTTTAGGTATGCTAGATATTGATTTGCATGTGATACAGAAGCTGTTAGAACCAAACCATAACAGAGTTTATAAGTAAATCATAAAGTTTAAGTTATAGACCAAAACAGTAAGTTTAACAGTTGTTAGATCTCAGTCCGACCGCCAGTCGGTGGGTGCATCCCGTGCACCGCTGAGCGGGGGTGTCAATCCCCAGTAGTACTACTCAACATTACCTCGCTATGTATATTAACGGCCCGAATGTAAGGACTTTTTAAGGAAATCAATTCAGTGCAACATATGATATTTTGTCGGAAAATTACTCAAGTAAAGAAATACCTTTACCGTTGGGTTGCCATCCTTTACCGGATGCAACTATCTGTGTGTGATAATCCTAAACCGGATATAACAATAATAGTAAGTGAAACTCACCTTAGGGTGCACTGGTGCCTAGCACTTGGTTCAACAGGTTGGTCAAAGTCAACCTATTCGGATAAATATGGTCTAATAAAATTAGAAGGTGTCGCGAGGACGAAACTAGCACATAAGCACCTAAACATGTTTCATGCAATCATACAAGTCACTAAATGCACATACAAGTCCCCAATTGGGAGAAAATCAAGAAATTGCAATTTAAGTCAAAGTTGACCCAGAAAGTCAAACTTCAAGCACTTACTAGTGGCATAGCTAAAATCCACAATACTTGGAATTAGCTCCTTAAATTTTACAGGCATATACTACATGTCATTTAGAAATTGTAGAAAAAAGAATCAACTAAAAATGTTGAGAAACTAAGAAGTTATGCACATCGGAAGTTGGCACATTTTAGCATTTAGCAAACTAGTCAAAGTAGAATGAAAACTTGCATAACTCATTCAAAATTTGGAATTTATGGACCAACATCTCCAGACCTTACTTTTAATATATAAACATCAGTTACGGATAGCAAACACACCATTAGAACAAGATTTACATGCTCAACCAAAATGAAAAGTCCACTTTTCACAGAAAATGACAGCTTATATAAACTCTGTTTTGGTTGCTGCCACCGCCACCGTTGTTACCGTAACCCCCTTTGGAGTTATCAAACTTCCTGTTCTGATTCTGAGAGTTTGAGGACCTCCCAGTGTTGTTGCCAGAATTTGTGAGGTGACTTGGCTCCTCGTCTCTCTGCCTCTTCCCGTCTAGGGCAGCCTTTGGGGTCTTTCTGGGTGGCAAAGTTCCTTGAGCCACTGCCTGATCAGTTAGTTTGTGCGCCAGTCGGATGGCCTGTCGCACATAAGTGGGATTAGATGAGGTCACCATGCCTTTAATCTGTGGTACCAGTCCTTCCACATACAGCTCGATTCGCTTGAACTCTGCATCCACCATTGTCGGACAGAGTCGGGCATATGCTTGAAAACGGTCGGTATACTCTTCTATCTCAGAACCTTCCATTTTGGAGTTTCCAAATTCCACTTCCATCCTTCTGACTTGATCACGAGGACAGTACTCCTCCATGATCGCTTCTCGGAATTCTTGCCATGTCATGGCGTTTTCTTCGTTCAATCCCAAAATCTGAATCTGAGCATTCCACCATGTCAATGCGGAATCCTCAAGTGTGCCTGTAGCATACTTCACCTTATCCCCGTCTGGGCAGTTACACATTAGAAATACCTTTTCTGACTTTTCAATCCATCTAAGTAGACCCACAGCACCTTCGTTACCCTTGAACACTATTGGCTTACAATCCATAAAGGCTTTGAATGTGCATTGAGGCGGTTGACCTTGAAAGTGTTGCTGAGCGGCTGCTAAGGCGGCTGCGACTCCCTGATTGATCATGTTCTGAACCTGTGCAGCTGTGAAGGTTCCTTGGTTGGTTTCGGGTAACGAAACTCATTTGCCAAGAGAAACTCATACGCATACCCATCGCAAACGAAGAAGTACTCTCGATTCAGGGTGAAAAGGGAGGCACGGTCACTGGAATTATATCATACCTCAAGGCACAGAAGTACCTTCGGAAAGGGCACGTGGCCATTCTGGCAACGGTTACGGATCAAAGCCTCGCAGCAAAGAAAATCGAAGATTTTCCGATAGTTCGCGATTTTCCCGATGTATTCCCGGAAGAATTACCTGGTCTGCCTCCGCATAGACAAGTCGAGTTCGGAATCGATCTTGTTCCCGGTGCAGCTCCGGTTGCCCGAGCTCCGTATCGTCTGGCGGTGAACGAACTACACGAGTTATCCACTCAACTGCAAGAACTGCTAGATAAAGGTTTTATCAGGCCTAGCTCATCGCCATGGGGCGCGCCAGTTCTATTCGTCAAGAAGAAAGATGGGACGTTCAGGATGTGCATAGATTACCGCGAGCTCAACAAAGTCACTATCAAGAACCGATATCCTCTTCCTCGGATCGACGACCTCTTTGACCAACTGCAAGGATCCAGCTACTTCTCAAAAATTGACCTAAGGTCCGGGTATCATCAACTCAGAGTCCGCGAGGAGGACATTTCAAAGACGGCTTTCAGAACGCGTTACGGTCACTACGAATTTTTAGTCATGCCCTTCGGCTTAACGAACGCACCGGCGGTGTTCATGGACCTCATGAACCGCGTGTGCAAACCTTACCTTGATCAGTTCGTAATTGTTTTCATCGACGACATACTCGTTTATTCGAGGACAAAGGAAGAGCACGAGCAACACCTACGGTTAATATTGGAGTTGTTAAGGAAGGAGCAACTCTACGCCAAGTTCTCCAAATGTGATTTTTGGATCCGGGAAGTCCAATTTCTGGGCCACATCGTCAACGAGCAGGGTATTCATGTTGACCCATCCAAGGTAGAAGCGATCAAGAATTGGTCTACACCACGAGCACCAACGGAAATTCGGCAATTTCTAGGGTTAGCGGGTTACTACCGTCGTTTCATCCAGGGATTCTCTCAGATAGCCCAACCGCTAACCGCTCTTACGCATAAAGGTGTTCAGTACCGATGGGGTGAGAAAGAAGAAACAGCCTTTCAGACTTTGAAAGAAAAACTTTGTACCGCGCCTGTGTTATCTCTACCAGATGGTGTTGACGACTTCGAAGTCTATTGTGATGCCTCACTTCAAGGACTTGGATGTGTTTTAATGCAAAGGGGTAAGGTCATCGCTTACGGGTCGAGACAGTTGAAGTCTCACGAACAAAATTACACAACGCACGATCTGGAGTTAGGAGCTGTCGTATTCGCCTTAAAGTTTTGGAGACACTACCTGTATGGTACCAAATGCACGATATTCACTAATCACAAAAGCCTCCAACATATTATGGGACAGAAAGATCTCAACATGAGACAGCGTAGGTGGATCGAGGTGCTTAACGACTACGACTTGGCAATAAAGTATCACCCAGGCAAGGCCAACGTTGTGGCCGACGCTTTGAGCAGGAAGGAACATGCAAAACCTAGAAGGGTTCGAGCTCTACAACTCACGATCCATGCTGAGTTACCGGATAGAATTCGGGATGCCCAGAAAGAGGCCTTGAAAGAAGAAAATTTTGAGACAGAATCCTTAAAAGGCATAGATGGAACTTCGGAGGTTAAATCAGATGGACTCCGCTACTACAAGGATCGTATTTGGGTACCTAGTTGTGGCCGACGCTTTGAGCAGGAAGGAACATGCAAAACCTAGAAGGGTTCGAGCTCTACAACTCACGATCCATGCTGAGTTACCGGATAGAATTCGGGATGCCCAGAAAGAGGCCTTGAAAGAAGAAAATTTTGAGACAGAATCCTTAAAAGGCATAGATGGAACTTCGGAGGTTAAATCAGATGGACTCCGCTACTACAAGGATCGTATTTGGGTACCTCTTCATGGAAATCTTCGAGAGCTGGTCATGGACGAAGCTCACAAGTCTCGATATTCAGTCCATCCCGGTTCGGACAAAATGTACCAAGATCTGAAAGGATTATACTGGTGGCCAAAGATGAAAGCCGACATCGCTACATACGTCAGTAAGTGCTTAACATGCTCAAAGGTCAAAGCAGAACATCAAAAGCCCCCAGGATTATTGCAGCAACCGAAAATTCCTGAATGGAAATGGGAGGAAATATCCATGGATTTCATCACGGGACTGCCCCGTACACCTCGTGGGAACGACATGATTTGGGTCATTGTGGATAGACTAACGAAATCCGCTCATTTCATAGCTCTCAAGGAAAATGACAAGACTGACAAGCTAGCACAAATCTACATTGACGAGATTGTCAAGCTCCACGGAGTGCCCACGTCTATTATCTCCGATCGAGACCCCCGATTTGCTTCACACTTTTGGAGATCGTTGCAATCAGCGCTAGGTACTCGCTTAGATATGAGCACCGCATACCATCCGCAGACAGATGGCCAAACGGAACGCACAATTCAAACTCTTGAGGATATGCTCCGAGCATGTGTAATGGATTTTGGAAAGAACTGGGAAACTCACTTGGCACTGGTTGAGTTCTCCTACAATAACAGCTACCATTCCAGTATTGGAGCCGCTCCTTTTGAGGCTCTCTATGGACGAAAGTGTAGATCACCGGTCTGTTGGGCTGAAGTCGGTGATGGTCAACTCACTGGACCCGAAATGGTATACGAAACAACTGAAAGAATTGTGCAAATTAGAGACCGCATGAAAGCTGCAAGAGACCGACAAAAGAGTTATGCTGACAATCGAAGAAGGCCGTTAGAATTCGAAGTGGGCGACCGTGTATTGTTAAAAGTCTCGCCTTGGAAAGGTGTGGTCCGCTTTGGAAAGCGCGGGAAGTTAAACCCTCGCTACATAGGACCTTTCCCAATAACCGAGAAAATTGGAACGGTGGCGTATCGTCTGGACTTGCCACCCGAACTGGATGGAGTACACAACGTGTTTCACGTTTCCAACTTGAAGAAGTGTCTGGCTGATGACACTTTAATAGTGCCACTCGAGGAGCTCCACGTTGACGAGCAACTCCGATTTGCAGAACAACCCGTTGAGATAATGGGACGCGAAGAAAAGGCACTGAAACGAAGCAAGATCCCAATTGTCAAAGTTAGATGGCAATCGAAACGTGGACCGGAATTCACATGGGAACGAGAAGACCAGATGCGAAAGAAATATCCTCACCTGTTCAATCAAGCCTCCGCATCAACCCAAGGTACTAGCTAATTTTCGGGACGAAAATTCCTTAACATGGGGAGGCTGTGACAACTGCAACTTCCCAAGTTAACTCCGTTAAGTCTTTCCGTTAAAAACCGTTAGTTCCGTTAGACAAACTCCGTTGGTCACACTACCAGTAGTAACTAATTAACTAACGCTTACCTAGACCGGATACGTCCACGACCTTTGGTTGATCACCGAACCCGACCATATGTGTTATATGATTTTTTTTGCTTATTACCACTGTGTGAAGTTATGCAACATGCTTAATTAATTCATTTGTGAAATTATGTGATTTATCGAGATAACGTGCTTACCTTACTTAGAATGAAATTTACTCCTCATAGAAGCCAGCGAAACTACCGAGCGAAACTACAGTTTCGCCCGGTAGCTAAAACCCTTGGTCTGCTGGACCAGTTTCGCGTGTACGGCGAAACTGCCAGCGAAATTACGGGCGAAACTGGCCCCCTACATATAGAAAAACCCAAGCCAACTCTCTCATTTTCCTACTCACTTCACACAAAACACACACACCTGCTCTCTCCCTCTCCTGTGACTTCTGGCCAGCAGAGAACTTCACGAGAAACCGAGATTCCAGCCTCAAGTCTTCTTCCATTTTAGCATAGGAGATCATCCGTGAGTCACATGAACCACCTATATGCATTTCTTGTATGATTAACTAAAAAGTATGCTTAAAATCCACATGCAATGACTTCTGCTACTACCATGATACTTAGGAATGCTAGACTTAACATCAATTCTGTACCTTGCCATGTTAATATGAAGATCCATGCTAATTTTGTTCCTTTATGTGAAATTGTGTTCTTGGCAAATTGATGACTAGAATCCGTGTTTAAGGTGTTAGAATTGCTCCCATGATGTTAGTAAACGTTTAGGTATGCTAGATATTGATTTGCATGTGATACAGAAGCTGTTAGAAAGGTTTTTAGTCAAATTTACGGGTTTTTCTAGCGACTAGCGAAACTGTGCCTTCATCAGGCGAAATTAGGTAGCGAAACTATGTATATCTCCTTCTAGCGAAACTAAGTAGCGAAACTATAGTGTCGCTAGGTAAACTGACCAAACCTGACCGAACGAAATTACCGAGCGAAATTCCCTGAACGAAAGTTCAAACCAGTTTCGGGCGAAACTAGGCTAGCGAAACTGTGCCAACAGTTTCGAGCGAAACTAGCCTAGCGAAACTGCGTCACCGGGCACTGCCTAGCGAAAGTGCTGCCCGTGTACACGGCGAAACTGCCTAGCGAAACTGCTAGCGAAACTGTGACCAGAATCCAAACTTGTACAATTTGCTTGAATGATATACCACGACTTGCATACTCTATACTATGATAATACTTGCTTGGACTCCTGATGTATATAAGCACTTGTGAATGATCAACCTTCGGTGTCGTGTGTCGTTATGTCGTGTCGTATTTTCCAACGTGCTAGTGTTATGGTCTTAGTGGTATAACTAAAGTTAAACAACCTGACACTTAAGACCTTAATGTGATCATTAGGTCCTCGTTAACAATCATAACCGGGTTTATTTGAAGAATAAGCTGAGCAACCTAAGGTGAGTTCATTACTATATGTTGTTATGTCCTTTCAGGGATGATAACGCGCAACGGTAAGGTATTTCTTACTACGTAAACTTTTCCGACCAAATATCACATGTATCATTGAATTGATTGATAAACTAAAAAGTCCTTACATTCGGGCCGTTAATATAGAATAGCTAGGTGATGTTGAGTAGTACTACTAGGGATTGACACCCCCGCCCAGCGGTGCACGTAGCTGCGCCAACCCGACTGGCGGTCGGACTGGGACCAATGTTATCCTACCCTCCGTGGTCTTTCAGGACACGGGAAGGCAAAATCCGTAGGTGATACCTATACATTGTCAGCTTCGGTTGCGAACAATTCAAATGAGCATAACTTAGGCTAGCTACCTACGATATGGAAAACTTACTAATCTTATGATAATGATTGTGTTGTACCTGTCTTTATTCATAAACTTCGGTCTACTGGTAACGGGTAGACCGCCTAGTGAACTCACCAGCTTTGGCTGACACTTGATTGTTGAATGCTTTTCAGGTCGCTAGGAGGATCATCGAAGGCACTGGCAGCGGCAGTACTAAACGTTAACTTTTGGATTGAAATCTATGTTTCCGATCAGATGAATTAAACATTTTGTAAACTATATCTGTAACTCGTCTTATGCTTCCGCTGAACCGTAAATTCATTTTTGGGTCTGTGATAACTACTCTTTATTTACTTAAAATTAAATCCTGTTATGGTTTGATTGTAACTGAAGTTTGGGATCCTGGTCTGGATCATACCCTCACGCGGTTAAACTCCGTTAGGTGGAAATTGTGGGTGTGACACTTGGCTTAGGTATTCTCCACCACGATCCGATCTCAGGATCTTGATGGTCTTACCGAGTTGATTTTCAACTTCGTTCTTGAACTCTTTGAATGTTTCAAATACCTCATGTTTATGTTTAAGCAAGTAAACATAACCATAACGGCTGAAATCATCCGTGAAAGTTACGAAGTAGCTAGCACCTTTTCTTGACACATGTCTAAATGGGCCACATACATCAGTATGGATGAGTCCAAGTAGCTCTTTTGCCCTTTGCGGCTTGTTCGGAAAGGGTTTTCTTGTCATCTTTCCTGAGATACAGGAAACGCATTGATCAAATGATTCATCATTTGATTGTAAGATCCCTTCACGTTGAAGTCTTTCAATGCGATTTTTGCCAACATGGGCAAGACGACAGTGCCAAAGATAGGTAGAGTCCAAAACAGTTTTGGCTCGTTTGCTAATAGTGAACATTGAATTATTTGAAACACAACCACGCATGTCAATTTCATAAATGCCATCACAAGGAACAGCATCAAAATAATGAACATTATTTTTAGAAACTGAAATACTGATATCATTAAAAACATTAATGTATCCTTGGTTTTTCAACAGAGAAACTGAAATAACACCTCTAGTGATAGAAGGTGCATAATGACAATTGTCTAATACAATACATAACCCAGAAGGCAGAATTAAATGAAATTCTCCTATAGCTTCCACAGCTGCTGGCAAACCATTTCCAACGAACAGCTGCAAAGCCCCAGGCTTCAGTTTCCTCATCTTTCTAAGACCCTGTAATGAATTACAGATGTGAGTTCCACAGCCGGTGTCATACACCCATGAATCACTCTTAGAAAAGGAAAATAATTCAATTGTGAAGATACCTGAAGTACTAGTCCCACTAGTATTCTTTCTCTTCTTCATCAACTCAGCTAGGTAGGTAGGACAGTTCCTCTTCCAGTGTCCGACTTCACCACAATGGTGACAGATCTGGTCCTTAGCCTGATGCTCTTTAGGGGCCGGAGGGGTTTGCTTGGCTTTAGGGATATGGGCAACAGCCTTGCCTTTACCCTTGCCATCAATCTTGCCCTTCCCCTTTTTCGGTCGTTTAGCCTTTTGGATCTTACCCCCCTTGATCATAAGAACTTGGGGTGTTTCAGTGGCCTTTTTAGGAATCGTTTTTTCATACTCGACAAGCATAGCATGAAGCTCAGGTATAGTCTTAGTCATACTATGCATGTTGTAGTTGCGCACAAACCCCTCAAAATCCTTCGTAAGCGATTTGAGGATCATGCCAACTGCAACAGTACGATTATACCCATAATTGAGCGATTCCAATTTGTCAAAGTAGCTCTTCATTTTGAGCACATGACTACTGACCGATTTACCAGTTTCAAGCTTCAAGTCGTGGAGTTCCACAACTAGGTCGAACAATTCGACACCAGCTTGTTTTTCATACATCTTTTTCAGCTCTTTGATCATATCACAAGGTGTATGAAATTCGTATTGCTTCTGAAGATCAGGAGTCATACTCGAGATCATCATACAAGCAACCTCATCGTATCTGCTGTACTCTGAGTTGTAGAACGCTTTCTCTTGCTCAGAAGCATCAGCAGCTGGCTCGGTCGGCCAATGATGTTCAAGGACATCGGTCCTCCGTTCAACTCTAAGGACAATCCTCAGTTGACGGTACCAGTCATTGAAGTTAGATCCATTCAGCTTTTCTCTTTCAAACATTTGACGAAAAGCATGACCAACATTGTTTTGAGGTGGGTTTGTTGCCATCTACAAAACAGATTAAGTTCAAAAATCAGTATTTTTGATAATCTTTTCCTTAATAAATTTAATTACCCAATGTTTAAACATTTTAAACAATTAAGCTTTATTAAGGTTAGGATCCAATTGACATGCCATCATTTCATCAGTTGATCTGCTAGAAATGATGCATTCAAATGGTAAGTGACGATCACTAATTGTATTCCAAATACAATTCCTAGATTTTATGGGACCTACAACTTGCACCAAGTGATTTGTAGTCATGTTTCATCCCATCTTTTTCCACGGGCCAAGGGTCTCACCGCCTGGCTCGCTTTAAGTCGTCCAACCAAGAACGCACAAATTGTCCACCATTGTGTACCAATGAGTGGGAATTTGCCATGCGAATATCATTTTACCATTGTGTACCAATGAGTAAGATGACATCCTCAAGTGTCCTTTCAAGGTGGGTGGCAAAGACTTAAGTTTAATGGGTCAAATCAATTTTGATATGTTATCAAAATAGTTATGTGTGGAGGTTCATGCACACCTTCACCACATAATATGTTTATAAAATTCTTAGTTTGTCATCCAACTCAAAAGAGCTCGGTAGCTCCACTTGCAACACACAAAGAAGCGTAGGGGTGAGGTTTGCACATTGCAATTAAAAACCTACCCCTTTAGGGAAGCATGGCAACCCGACTTATACCTCTCTTAGAGTATGTTCAAATGGGTGAGCCGGTGTTTCTTTTGAATTCTCAGGACACAAATTTTATTTTACAAACAAAATCATATTTCAATAGATATTTAGCAAATTTCAATTTTCACAAAACAAATTTGCAATTAAAACCTTTACTTATGTCACAATTATCACATATAATCACATAATCTTAGGGTTTCTAATTATCACATATAATTTTAATTTTAATCCTCTTTGATATAAGTAATAACCATGAACGATTTGCATGAAACATCATGGTTTTTACTTCTTTTTAACACTTTAAAGTTTAAAGGTACAACATGTTGTTCATAACAATTATCTAATAATTAATAAAAACTTGGATTTAAAATTTTTTAGATCACAAAAATCAAATTTTAGAACTAAAATTAGGGTTTCCGATTCGTCAAGAGGTTTTCGATCCATAATTAGAGTTTACGATCGGAAAGCAGGGGTTTCCGATCGAAACAGGGTTTTCGAGTGGGTCGGAAAAGCCTTTCCGATCGGAACCTTTCCGATCGGACACTTTTCGATCGGGTCGAAAAGCCTTTCCGATCGGAACCTTTCCGATCGGGTACTTTTCGATTGGGTACTTTTCGATCAGTTCGTAAACCCTTTACGATTTGGATCGAGAAGTAGGGTTTCCGGTCGGAAAACAAGGGTCTCCGCACCGGAATAGGTTTTCCGATCGGAAATCAAGGGTTTCCGATCCGGAATAAGGCTTTCCGATCGGAAAACAAGGGTTTCCGATCGGGTCGAGAAGTGGTTTTTCGATCAGGGACTTTTCGATCGGGTCGAAAAGTCCTATTCCATCGAATTTTTTTCGTTTTTACCAATTGCGAAACCTTTTCCAATTGTAAAACACGATTTTTAAATGAATCGAAAAGCTAGAATCTTGTTTTGGTTACCCCCCTTCCAAGTTTTATTCCCGGTAATTAATTAAAATCATAGGTGGCTCGTGATACCACTGTTGGGTTATATAACGATTTATCAATTAAACACGAGTACGCAGCGGAAAGAATCCTATGAATTAATTAACTAACCGAATATAGAACATGTACCTTATTAGCTCAGCAAGAGAAGATTCCACGAGGATTTGAAGTAAATCCCTCTACGATCGCACACACGACACACCGATTGCTCGTATGCTAGTACTCGATCACGAACAACTCCTTTATAGCTTTGGTCGAACCACACAAGAATCGAACCTCCCTTGGGTTATTCTTGATTGCCGAATTCGAGAAGGAGAGGAAGAGAGATTAGGGTTTATCCAACTAACCTCTAATCCTTAAACCCATAGAGTCTATTTATAGATTAGATAATCTTGATAAACAAGTTAGGGTTTAGATAACCCATATTGCCGAAATCGGCCCTATAGGCTTATCTAAAGCCTTACCCACTTGTAATCTAATTACAACTCTCTTATTTACAACTAACCCCCTCAGTTAACAATTAACAGTCAGTTATCAACGATACTTCGTTAAATGTTCGCGATTAATATTAATTAACTAATTAATTAATATAAATACAACAGTGTCGAGACGTGTGACCCCGTAGGCTTAAATAATATCCGGACATACGCTTACTATTAATAATAATTCTTTTCTATAAAATTGTGAAAGTTGGATAAAAAAATCACTACAAATATTTGTAAAGTATGAAAAAGAATAAGAAAAGTGTATTGGGAAATAAGAGAGGAGAGATGAGAGAGGTAAGAGGTAACATATGAAAAGTTGTGACATAAAAGCATATTAACTTTTATTTTTAGGAGGAATGAAATGTCCAAAAAGTCCTTATGGGTATAATGCAATTTAATGAGGTGGTTAATTCTTTGCTCTTGGATGGGTTTTGAGAGTTTTTCCAACCAGATTGGGTTTTCATGCTAACCACCCCTATATATATATATATATATATATATATATATATATATATATATATAGTAGAAGGATAAAATGAAAACCTCTCCGAGTTGGAAGAACCGTGAAAACTAAGCTAAAAAATTCGTTTTTTGTTTCGATTTTTATATGGTGACTCTCTAACTTAAAAAAACACCCTTTTATGAAGAAAAAAAAAACGCCGAGTAAATTTTTAAAAATAAATATTTAAGAACCGATTTTTTTGCAAAAAGAAGTTAACCGGCCAAAAAAGACATTCAAAGTTTGTTATTTTTTCAGATGTATTTTTTATAGATTCTAAATTCATTTATGATGGTTTTGGTGAAAAAAAAATAAAAAAGCACCTAGAGATTTTTTTTAAAAAAATTATTTACAGATTTTGTTACATATGTAACAAGGCATTTTACATATGTAACAGGCAAATGTTACATATGTAACATGACGTAACGTCAGATTTCGGGATTTTTTTAAAAAAAAACTACTAGGCGTTTTTTTGTTTTTTTTCACCATAGGGCTTGTATTAGCGCATATAATCACTACAAAAAATTTGAAGAAAAAAAATCGTTTTGTGGTAGTTTCCACGGTTTTTCCAACTCAAAGTGGTTTTCATTATATCCATCCCCTATATATATATATAGGGTTAGGTTCAAATGAGAACTTTTGAGAACTAAATCTCAACCACAAATTTCAGGGGGGACCACTACAATTCATAGGAGGGGGATACATGTAAATAAACTTGTGGCTCAAATTAGTTCTATTTAGTTCTCAAATCAAATTGGCTCTCAAATGATCATCTCCCTATATATATATATATATATATATATATATATATATATATATATATATATATATATTCTTATATATTAAGATTAATAACGAAACGATAAATAATATTATTAACCATTAGATTTTCTTAAACGAGCGTAAATTAGATCCAATGACATAGTGTGGCCAATCTAGAAAGTTCATGACTGTAGAATCGGGCTACCGATAGTGGCTAGATAGACCGGAGTCTAGGACGAAGTACCACTACGTCAAAATTCACCTTTGGCCACGGAAAAAAACTGTGACCAAAGGTGTTTGGTCACGTTTTTTTTTCATTCCGATCGACACCAAAGGTCCCGTCACCTTATGTATCCTACGGCCACGTTACAATATCAGTGGCTGAAGCCACCTAGAAGTGTGGCTAAAGGATACCAATATTTGTTGTTGTAATCAAACAATTCTTCCGAAAAGTGTAACCAAAGGGTCCCAACGGCCACATGTGTTTGTTTACCGTGACCTTTGGTATTATATGGTCACGTATATTTGTGTTTTAGCCACATATGTTATAAAAAAACGTGGCCAAATGGGTTGCTGAAATTATAATTTTTGTCCCAATACGCGTGGCCAAAGGGTGGCAACCTGTGACGCCCACTCCCAGACTTGGCTCTAGAAGGGGTCACTCATCGGATTTACTCATGAACGCAAGGTATAATAGAGATAACTAAATCAGCGGAAATTTAAAACTTATATTCACCTTTGGCCACGGAAAAAACTGTGACCAAAGGTGTTTGGTCACGTTTTTTTTTCATTCCGATCGACACCAAAGGTCCAGTCACCTTATGTATCCTACGGCCACGTTACAATATCAGTGGCTGAAGCCACCTAGAACCAAAGGGTCCCAACGGCCACATGTGTTTGTTTACCGTGACCTTTGGTATTATATGGTCACGTATATTTGTGTTTTAGCCACATATGTTATAAAAAAACGTGGCCAAATGGGTTGCTGAAATTATAATTTTTGTCCCAATACGCGTGGCCAAAGGGTGGCAACTTGTGACGCCCACTCCCAGACTTGGC
>JBCNJP010012033.1:0-14478 GCA_039602395.1 Deinandra increscens subsp. villosa
TCATATCCAAATCTTCAAAACATCACGAAAACATTTCAATATGGATTTCATTGGAATAAGAATTAAATTTTGAGCAAGTTGATGTTTTCAATTTCATGTTTTACTTAGATGTGAAGGAGATATGATCAGTATAAAGTCTGGTTCATCTACTGGTTCATATGTACGTAAGTCTGAAGAAGAAAAGGAGTTTCTCTCTCCTCTTTCATTCGAAAATCAGATTATTGTTAAGGAAAGTTCACTTTAGGTCCTCTATATTGAGATCTTGTTTAAATTCAATCTGGTCATGTTTTATCAGGTTTCTACAAGGTGGTGTTCATTTTAGTCATTTTCTAATTTTGCAACTTTAATCTTTCTAGTTTTTTTTTTAAAAAAAATAATACAATACAAAGTTTACACAAATACATAAGTTTTTTTTTAAAAAAAAAGATTTAAAAAAAAAATAAAAAACTTACATAAGAATTTTAAACAAATAACAAAAGTTTTATGTTCATTGGATTGATTCGTGAACACAAACTTTGTTTTGTGCTTGTTGAATCGCTTAAATAGCATAAACACGTTTTTGTTTATTATTATATTTTTTTTTACCATGTTACTTTTCATTGTTTTTTTTTTAAAAAAAAACTATACAATTTTTTTAAGTTTGTTTTTAAAAAAAAACAAAAAAAATATATATATACTAATTTTATTTTTTTTACAAAAATATAAAATCAAACATCAAAAACAATTTTTCAAGAAAATTCAAGTGCATTTCAAGTGATATTTTGGAAGACTAATTTTCATTTGTGATGAAGTATTGAAGTAGATCAAAATGAATGAGATGCAAGCATTTACAGACGTACCCAAGTTGTTCAAATTTGAAGATTATGATGATTGGAATAAGCAATTTGAAGCATATGTTAGTACTCATGATGTAAATTTGTGGATACCAATTAAAGACGGGTATACTTATCCACAGTTTAGTGGGGTACCTAAAATGCAAAGAGATCTGTCATCTGAGGAAAGGAAAAGTTATTAAAGAGAACTAAAAGCTTATGATATTCTCACAATGGCATTGTCAAAAGAATTACTGCCTCAATTCAAGACTTTCAAGAATTCTAAAGTGTTTTGGGATGCACTTGCACTGAAATATGCTGAATTGAATGCATCTGGAAAGGAGGTTGATACTGAGGAATCTACATCTTTTGCAAATTGTGAGATGTTTGATAAAGGTGGTTTTACAGTTATGGAAGAAGTTCAAAAAGATGGGTCTTCACAATGTGAAGCTGCTGAGAATGAATTAAAGCTTCAACATGAGAATGCAGAGTTAATTGCAAAAGTTTCAAAACTAACTGAAACAAATGATGACTTGATGAAGGATGTTGAAAAATGGAAGAAAGAAGCAGGTGATATGGCAGCAGGTTTTGATGATTTGTTTGAAAAATCAAAAATCAAACTTGAAGGTCTAGAAAAGGAAGTTGCTGATCTTACTGCTAAAGAATTAAATCATCAAGAGGACAACACGAAGCTGTTAGATGCTAAAGCTGGATTGCTTCGTGAAAACAAGCTTTTGAAGCAGAATGTTGAGATTTATAAACAGAAATGGGAAAATGTTGTTCAAGAATCATATGATGCTCATGATCAGTCGAGGAGAGAAAAGTTTACTCTGAATAGAACAATAGAAGAACTCATTGCAACACAAAAAGAATTAGCTGAAGCGCAAAAGATAATTGCAGATATGAAGATTGAGGTGTGTGATTTCAAAAGACAGTTGCATAATCTCAATAATTCATCATATTTCACAAATTTTTTGTGTAAAAAGGAAAATTTTCAACAGATTTTTGGTGATGTTATTCTGAAAAGTGTTCCACCTCCTGTGGTTATTGAAAATTCTATCAATACTTTGAAAGAAACGGAAGAAGTTCATGATTATTCAAAGTTTGCTGATACAAAGTCCGAAAACAAGAAGAAGTTGAAATTTCAGAAGAATAAGGATGAAGAAAAGCTTGATCCAAGAAAAGCACCAAAGCTTGACTCAAGGTCTACATTTCTCGATAAGGAAAAAGTGTTTGAAGGCAATCCAGGACATGTTAAAGTTCAAAAATTTTCAGAGATTAGGATTGATGAATCTTTGCTTTCCAATAAAGACGACTTGAATGCCATCAAGGATGAGTTTTCTCGACTTGTTTCACAAGGTCATGAGAAACCTAAGTCGATACCAGATAAATCTAAAAAGAATGGTGGTCTGGGATATGAAAGTAAAGAAGAGAATGTGAATGTTAGAAATGATTTCCAAGATGTGCTTGAGATAGAAGAACTTGTGGAAGATATCAAGGTTCACAAAAAAAGGATATTCCAATTGAGAATTATATCATGTTTGAACCTGATGATGAGTTTCTATCACCAAATTCTAAGTTAGAGCGCCAAGAGAGTGATTCTTCTCAACATTCAACAATGTCAACAGAATCCATGTCATCTCCTAAGTTGCCGGATATGAGAGCTTGCTTTTATTGCAAAAAGACGGGACATGTGATTCGTGATTGTGCTACTCGAAAAGGTTTTCACGTGGTTCATATCGATCGTCATCATCTGATTCAATGATTCTTAATGAGGTACCTATTAGACAAAATCAGAAAAACCAACGAAAGCCAGCTCATCAGAAGCCGGTTGTTGGTAGAACCTTAAATTATGATGATTGGTCACCACAGTTTTCAAAACCAACACATTTTTCAAAAAGAAAACAATTTTTCAATAATTATTTTAAAATGCCTTATTCAAATGAGTTTTCATATTATGGGCATCGACAACATCACTCAAAACCTGAGAAAATGTTGGTCGAAGAGTTGTTGAATATGGTTTTCAACAAGTCAAAGTTTTTCAATGGTTCTGATTCGCATCGGGCGAAATCGTCTAAACCATTTCGTTCTTGGAAACAGAAAATGGCAACCTCGGCAGGAAACGATTTTGTTGAGGATACGGGTCGACCCAAGCCGGTTTGGGTTCCCGTATTTAACTAAAAATTGTTTGAGGTTGTGTGCAGGTACTTCAAGAAGGCCTATTAGTGATTGCAAAGTTGCTGATAATGGAGTATTTTGCTTAAGTTAGCGCTTCACAGAGTTGATATTTCACAACATTTTTGAGTAAATTGATTTTTCAATATCTAAAAATGTGAGGTATCCGTGTTGGTCGATCAATTTTATTTTTTCTTTTACTTTCTTTCATATTTTATTAAGGAAAAATTTTTGGAAAATTCAAAAAATAGAGTTTGTTGAATTTTAGGGGGGAATATAATATTTTGAAAAACAAAAAAAATAGTGTGATGTTTGTTTCCTTTATGAAAAATATATATAAAAAAATGAAAAATTGAAAAAGATAAAAAATAAAAATCTCAAAAAGAGAAATTGATCCAACCAGGTGAGAAATGATGGTACATCAGCATACGTTATCTGCCATGAATAAAGTAGAAAGAAAGGCTGTAGGTACTTGCTTGACTTGCCTGAATGTGCTGAGTAGTCTGATATATGCAAGTATGATATAAAGATAACGCTTGCTTGATAATTATGGTTACAAATCATGATGGGTACTGTGCATATCTGGCAAAATAAAATGTGAAAAAGCAAAAATAGAATAAAGAGATGTTCTGGTGTACACTTGCTTTATTTTGAAAGATTTCAACTTGTTTGATTTCCTTTATTTTGTCAAACGATCGGACTTTCTCTGCATATCGAAAGATCGACCTGATTGTTGTTCGTTTGACGTTCTGCTTTATTTTCTTTGGTGTTTCATATAATCCATCGGACTTTCTCTGCGTGTACGTGAGTACCGACCTGATTGTTGTTGGATTATACAACTTCTGCTTTATTTTGCATTTTATTATTTTCCTAAACAATCGGACTTTCTCTGTGTGCCTACCAGCCGACCTGAATGTTGTTTGTTTAGGGTTCTGCTTTCTTTTTGCAAGAAACACCATGAACTTGATATCTCTATGGCATTTGATTCTGTATAAGCAAGTTTACAATATCAGTATGAGAAATCTACTGCAAGTAACTTGGCTTGAATAAAAGAAAAATACAAAAATATGAAATAAGCGGATTGCCAATATTTCTGATTATGTGGGTACCATGTTATCAATGCTTGATAAATAAACTTAATTTCATATCAGAAAGCTATAGACAATGACCTGCTTTAGCTGAAATAAACAAAATGGTTGTATTCTCAGTCAGCTTGGCTTGCATGCTTAGTATTTTGAAATTGCAGTGTGTACGATGCGTCATGATGCTGATCTGATCTCATGTTGTGATCTTTCTCGCCAAAAACAAAAATAGAGTTTAATTCTATATAGCATTTATGTTTCAGTTTATGAAAAATCATAAAGATTTTCAGTGTGTTTTGATATAAACTTTGTAAAATCCAAAAAGATTTTCTTTTTTCTTTGTTTTTGATCTAATCGACATGAGATACAACAAATTTTCAAAACTAAATGTCTTGATTTCTCCAAAGGAGAGTTTTGTTTCCAAGATTAAAGTTATGTTTGGAAAAGAGAAACCGCACTTTTGTCTTCAGAAGGTTGCAGGTTGCAATCATCAAAGTCTTTCAGATACAAATCTCAGAATGGATTTCATGCATGGTTGCAAAGCTTTCAAAGAGTTTATCATTTTCAGAAATGGTTCAATTAACTCAGTCTTATTCCTGCCATGCTTACCCTACATTAACTAACAACAGATTCAAAGAGTTTGAATATCTGATACGACACACGTCAAGGGGGAGTTTGTTAGTGCAAAATATGTTTGACGTGTGTGTATTCCAGTTAGCATTGTTAGTTGGTATAGTTAGAATAGTTAAATCAAAGTTAGAGGGTAGTTAGTGTCATTTAGTAATAGATGAGGGAAATGATACTGGTAACGAATTGCTCCAAACCTAAAATACCTACAAATGTTTCTGTTTAAGGTTCGGAAGCAAACAAGTTCGCCATAACCGTTTTCTCGAAGGAGTTTTGTAGGGGAGAGTTTTTGAACGCGAATTTCAGAGAGTTTTGTGTTTAGATCATTGATTAGGATCGTTCAACGAGTTCATATCATGTAATCTCTGATCAATTCGAGCTAGAAACCGAGTTATATTTACGATTTTGTGTTCTTGAGTTCGGGTAAAGTTTCGGTCCAAATTCGGTGTACAAATCACTAGATCCGATGCTATATGAGTTTTTAGTATCAGAGCATTTGGTTTGCTTTACTAGTCGGAAATCAGTGTTTCTCGGAGTTTTGAGTTCAAATTCACGTTTTTGCGAAAATGTTAATCATTTTTGAGTTTGTTTGATTGTTTCGAGGGTGCTTTTCATCAAAAATTCATTCCTGAGTTGTTTCTATCAAGTTTGCTTGAATTCCTGTCGAAAATTCCAGTCAAAAACGTTGAAAATCGAGAAAATGACGTCGAGTGAAATCTGTCTCGTCTGAGGTTCGGACAAGTTCGACATAACCGCTCCGAACTCGAGCTTCGGACGGAGCTCGGTCATTTTCTAGGTTCGGTGAGAGATCGGACTTGGTTCGGAGAGGGTTCGGTAGTCATTCGGAGCAAGTTCGGACCTATTTCTGTTTTGTTCTTCCGAAGGTCAGGTTTGGTGTAGCTTAAGTTCGGACGAAGTTCGGAGGTAGTTCGGAGAGGTCACGGTTCGGAGTGAACAGTAACCAGCTTTTCGAAAATGTCCGATTTTCAAGCGTTCGCGGCTATTCAAAATTCGGTTCAAGCTACGATGCAAACAATGATGAATTATGATAATGAAATCGGAACAAGTCAGAAAGTTCCCAAATTGCTAAAATTGGAAGATTATCATAGTTGGGTTAAACGGTTTGAAGCGTATGTCGATACAAATGACATTGATATGTGGTTATCCTTCACTGAGCAATATGTTTACCCTAAAGATGAAACTGGTGAACCTATTCTTCAAAGAAAAAATGTCATCTGAACAAAAGAAAGCTTATCAAGCTGAGAAAAAGGCGTATGGTACTTTAACGATGGCATTGCCTAAAGAGTTACTTCATCAATTTGCTGGTAACTACACATCAAAAAGTCTATGGGATGCATTAGAAAAACGATGTGAAGGCAATGACCAATACAAGAAAAGTCGACAGAAGGTTTTGAAGAAAGAGTTTGATAGTTTTAAGCATTATCAAAATGAAACGATTCCCAATCTGATTGCAAGATTCGCTGATCATCTGATGAGTGAAATGCGTTTGGTGAATCTTACTAAAGAAGAAGCTGATATGAAAGAAAAGATCTTGGAAGCTTTGCCTGAAAAATGGGAGAATTATGTGATGATGATTACTCACGACAAGGATTTTTCAGGATTGTCTTTCAATGATTTAGTTCAAAGAATTCAGGCTAGAGATATGGAGTTAATGGTGAACAAATCACTTCCTACACAAATTCAGAATCCTGCAGTGTATCATGGTGAAAATGATTCTACAATGAATGCTGGGAAGTCTAATATTCTTAGTTCTGCTCCTCCTACAACATTTCTGGCAGGTAAATCTGAAACTCCTAGTTATTCTTCTGCTGGTTGTACTGTTTCGATTCCAAGTTCTTCGACTCAAAGTGCATTGTCTGTTCAAACTGTCGATGATTATAATGCGTTGATGTCTGCATTAGTATCTTCATACTTTGGTGTTATCACTGGTGCTGTGAGTAATGCTGAGTTAGCAAATGAAGATTACGATCAGATTGATTATGATCATTTGGAGGAAATGGATTTAAACTGGCAATATGCTATGTTGGTTCGTAGAACAAAGAAATTCTTCAATAGAACTGGTAAGAAGAGACTGAATCAGGAAGGGAAGATTGGTTTGGACAAGTCTAAGGTGAAATGTTATAAGTGTTCAGTTTATGGTCACTTTGCTCGAGAATGTCCAAGTTCTGCGGAAAGTAAATTGAAGACTGGTCAGCATGCACATTTAGTTTTTCATCCATCAAATGAAGCTGAAAAGGTTGAGAAGAAATCTGCTAATCTTGCTCATGATTGGACTGATACATTTGTGCATTCAAATGAATTTGCTTGGAATGCAGATTCAGCAGTTAAAAAGAATCATACTCCAATCTCAATTGCTTTAACTGTTCAACATGCTGATGATGACAACTTATTAACTGAGTCTGATTCTTCTTCAAGTGTATCTTTGGTTCAAGAAGAATTACCTAAAGTTTCTACAAGTTCAAAGGTTGACGAGTTTGAATGTCTTAAATGTAAAAGATTGCTTCAGCAGGTTGCAGGTTTTGAACAAAGATGTCAACTATCAACTGAAGAAATTGTGGTGCTCAAGAAAGAGGTGGAAGATTTTCAAAAGAAGTATTATGAATTAGTTCATGTTCATGAAGATGTTTTGAAAGAAAAGGCTCAATTGGCTGAAGAGTGTGCGAAGGCTAAAGCTGAAGCTTTAGATGCAACTCAAGATTTTGAAAATCTATTTGAGAAGAGTTATCCAGTTCAGCAAAAATATGAAGAGGCTACTGCTCTTATTGCAAAAACTGTTGTTACTGTTGAGAAGCTTCAAAATAAGATCTCTATGCTTCAAGATGAAAATGTTCTTTACAGAGACAAGAATGAAGTGTTAACAAAAGATGTTGAGATCTATAAGCAAAAGAGAGAAAATGTGCTTGAAGAATTATATGCTGAATGTGAGATCAGGAAGTTACAAACTTATGAGTATGATGATCTCAATGCAAAATTCATCAAGTCACAACAAGAGGTGTTTGAGGGACAACAGAAGATTAATGATTTGAAATTGGAGATTTTGGAGTTAAAAAGACAAGTGAAGAATTGCAATTTGTCACCGACATTGCTAAATTTCTTATACAAGCAGGATCAGAGTTCGGAGAGTTCTAAGAAGGATGATATTCACTTGGTTCCTCAACCAGTGGATTTAGTTGAAGTTACTTCTGCTCCGCTTGATCCTAAGACTGAAGGGTATGATTATTCAAAGTTTGCTACTCCACCCAAGAAGAACAAGTCCAAGTCTAAAAAGAAGGAGAAAACTTTAGGTGCAAGCTCCAAAATTTGTTTCAAAGTCTATGTTTCTGGAAAATGAAAAGGTTTTTGATAAGGTTGCTTCAAGTTCTTCATCTGCAACCGAAGAAGAAAAAGAGTTGATTGAGAAGAACAAGCTGAAAGATATCAAAGAAAAATTCACTAGTGATGCTAAGTCAAGAGTTGCTTCGGGTTCTTCGTCCAATTCTTCAAAGACTCAAGGATTCAAACATAAAGGTTTGGGTTACGAAGTGAAGGAAGCACCGGTTCAAGCAAAGAAATCAGTGAAGGCTGAGAAGGCTTCTAAGGCAAAAGTTGCAAAGAAATCACCATCTCAGAAGGAATTTTCTTATTATTCTGGAAGTTCTTCATCTTCAAGGAGTCCATCTCCTAGGTATGATTCTTCTGATGGTTTCTTTGATAAATTTCATTCTGAACATTCATCTGATTCTCAAAAATCAAAACAGTTTTCAACCAATTTTAGAGAACGACTTTGTTATGTATGTCGTCAACCAGGACATCTAGCTGCTGATTGTCCGACGACTGCATATATTCACAACACTGCAAAATATGTGGATAACAAAGGTCAAATTTTTGATGAACCATGGTCCCCAAAGATTAAATCAACTCGTAAATCGTCTTGGTCTAAACCAAGTACGTCGGTTGAATCTGATTCAGGTTCCGATCAAAAATTAAAACTTTTACAAATTTGGAAACCGAAAGTTGTTTCCAAGGCCAACAATGACTTTGTGGAAGACACCGGGCGACCCGACGCTGTTGAATCGGGTCGATCCCAGAGCAACTAATGTTTTATTTGGTGTCACGCAGGTGTTTCAGGAAGACCTTTCGGTGATTACATAATTGCTGAGTTGTGAAATATCTGTTCTAATTAAATTGAATTTCAAAATCAAATTTTGTTTTTTCAAAATGCTAAACTGAGAGTATTTGTGTTGGTTGATCAATTTTTCTTGGTTTTTCACTCCGTCTCATTCTGAGGGGGGAGTTTGTTTTTGCAAAAATACAAAAATAGTGTGTTGTTTTTCAAATAGTAAAAATGAAAATCTATAAATAGAGTTGTCATTTTTAGGGGGAGAAATTTGAAAAAGCCAAAAACATTGAAAAATGAGAAATTGTATCCGACATGTTTGGGAAATGATGGTACATTGGCTGATATTGTCTGACTCATGGATAAAATAGATGAAAAAGCCATAAGACCATTTGATCGATGTGCAAGGTAGGCTCGGCAAATCAGAAAGTATACAAATGTGATATACACTAAATCTGATGCTTGACCTAGTGGACAACATCTTGATGCATATCTCATGATATATCAAGAAAAAGATATGTGAAAAATAAAATGAGAAGTCACTGTGTATACATGTGTTCATTTTGCAAAGATTTAAACTTGTTTGATTTTCTTTATTTTGTCAAACGATCGGACTTTCTCTGCGTGTCGAAAGACCGACCTGATCGTTGTTCGTTTGACGTTCTGCTTTATTTTCTTTGGTGTTTCGTATAACTCATCGGACTTTCTCTGCGTGTACGGGAGTACCGACCTGATTGTTGTTGAGTTATACAATTTCAACTTGTTTTATTTTCTTATTTTGTTAAATCCGAGGCCTTATCTGCGTATCGAAAGATCGACCTTAAGGTAGACGATTTAACGTTCTTATTTCTTTTTGCATGGAACACAGTTGACTATATCATGATTACAATCATTATGTGATTAAAATCACAAATGAAATCACAAAATGTGATAAGCAAAAGCATATCTGAGTATGTTTGATAGTGTGGGGTACACTGGTCAATGCAAACTTAATCAATACCTTAACATATCCAGATGTTATGAGTATGATTCTGCCAGAGTTTAAAGTTGGACAAATTATATCTGCAGTCGACATGGCTTATGTGCTTCAATAATTGAAATTGAAATGTAGTTCAGCATGTTATGACCAATATGATCCCAAGTTGTGATCTTTCTCACAAAAGACAAAAATAGTGTCTGATTCTGTAATGTTTTTACTTTTCTTATCAGAAAATACCAAAAAGATTTTAGGTGTGTTTTGATATAAAATTTCTTAAAGCCAAAAAGATTTTGTTTCTTATTTGTTTTCGATTGATCAACACGAAATACAAAATCAATTTCCAAAATCAAAATATCTTGGAGTCTCGAAGAGACATTTTGCACCAAGATTATTTATGTTGGCAGGTTTCTAAGTGGGAAGAGAACATCACAACTTCAAGTCTTCTGAAGATTGTTGATAAAGAGATTATACACGATGCAATATCAAGTTTTCAAGATTGAACTCATCGTCAAGATCGAGGAAGAGTTTGATTGAAGATACAAGATACAAGTTTAATGGAGGAGATGATACTGCACATGTCGAGGGGGAGTTTGTTGATACACGGTTCCTGATCGTCATGTGAAGTATCGAATACAAGACGAATCACACAAGATTGCTGAGGTCCGAACTCAGGCCGAACCTGGAGTTCGGACATGGCCGAACGTTGGGCCGAACCTCAGGTTCGGACCAGCGGGTTTAGCTTAGTATAAATATGTTATCTTGTGTAGAATTCAGGAGCTTCTGAGATCATATCTTCTCTGTGTACTTTGTGGTCATCTCTGTGGTTAATACAAGTCATTTGTATTTACTCTCTGTGTTTTACTCGTTTACATTGATTTCATTACGACTAAGTAGAAGATCCACACGCTCAAGCAATTTCAACTTCAACTGAATCTCCGGCTCAAGTTCAACCGGAAAATGGGATTTCAGATTCTTTGGAGAATTCTGACTCTAGATTCATCGAGGCTTTAAATTAAAATGATTTTATATCAAATGACCTCACCTTGAACATGAATCCTAAGGGTCAATGCCTAGTTCTCAAGAGTTAAACACAACACCTGTTCCCATCTCACCTATTGGTAATGTTGAGTCTGATGTTATAGTCCCTCAACTCAATTTTCCCACCAATGGAAGAAGCCATGAATTCCCTATATTTCAAGATAGAAGAATCAGCAAGTATCATCCTTAGGGGAATGTTATTGGAGATTTGTCAGCTCCTGTGCTGACAAGAAGCAAATCTGTTGATGTAAACATCTGCTTGCATGCTGTCTTTCAATCACACGAGCTTCCTACCAAGAAGTGTATGTATGTCAACCTCTAGTTTTTAGGACCCAAACTATCCTAACAGAGTGTGTAAGCTTATCAAATCTTTGTATGGTCTCAAACAAGCTCCTAGAACTTGGTATGAAACTCTTTCAAACTATCTCTTGAAGAATGGGTACAAGAGAGGAGCAAATGACAAAAATCTCTTCATCAAGAAAGTTAAAGACATGTTGATGGTTCAGATTTATGTGGATGACATCATCCTTGGTTCCTCCAACTCTGATCTTTGTAGAGAATTTGAAACTCTTATGCAAGATAAGTTTGAGATGAGCCCAATAGGAGAACTCAGTTTCTTCTTGGGGCTGCAAGTGAAGCAAACTGACTCTGGTATCTCCTTAAAATCAAAATTATATTCAAGATACGCTTAAACATTTTGATATGCAGTCAGCTTCTGTCACCAAAACTCCCATTTCCACATCCCACAAGGTCACAAGTGACTCAAGTGGTGAACATGTGGATGAGCATCTCTACAGAGCAATGATTAGATCGTTGATTTATCTGACAACAAGTAGGCCAGACATTATGTTAAGTGTTTTCCAATGTGCAAGGTACCAAGCATCACCAAAGGTATCTCACCTGTTGGCAGTTAAAAGGATATTCAGATATTTGAAGGGTCAATCTAAATTAGGTTTGTCGTATCCCAAGAATTCTGATTTCACCTTCAAAGCATTCATTGATAGTGATTATGGAGGCTACAACATGGAAAAGAAATCAACTTTAGGCGGATGTCAGTTTCTAGGGGAGAGACTTGTTTCATGGAAATGCAAGAAACAAAGTTGTGTTTCTACTTGTACTACTGCAGCTGAGTATATTGCTACTTTAAGCTGCTGTGGTCAAGTCCTGTGGATTTAAAATCAAATGCTAGACTATGGAATCACATTCATGGAAATTTCCATCTTTGCTTACAACAACAGTGCCATCTCAATCACCAACAATCCAGTGCAGCACTCCAAAACAAAGCACATCGACATCAGGTAGCATTTTATTAGAGATTTATTCACAAAAGCTTTTGACGAGACAAGATTTTCTACCTCATTACAGCAATCGGTATGAAGAACTTTGATTAGAATGTTTTCACAAACCTTTAGTAAAGAAGACCTTTGTGTCAAAGAGTCCGTCTCTTATTACAAAAAGAAAATCATTGTGTTAATTAAAAACATTTTGATTCATTGTCAGTAACTTCTGTTAAACTATGAAAATTAACACAATTCATTTTCAAAAATTCATGTGTTTTGGTTTTTCCATTTCAAGTTCCGGTTCAACCTGTGAGAAAACAAATTTTGAAAATCTCCAGGTGAACATCAACCGGAAACATGCTTTGTCTTAAGCGTGGAATTTTTTTTGAAAACAATTCTTTCAAGTGGAAAAAGTGTCCGCTTGAAATTTAAACGGAAAAAATTTGATTTTTCAAATTAAGGAGAGAATGGGTTTCGCTTGAACTTCCAGGTCAACGGTCAAAGATGCTTTACATTTAATTACCCGGAAGGCACCTTTTTCCAAGCTGATATGCATTGAATTACCCATTAAAGTTTTAACCGTTAAATATCCGAGGTTCAGTAAATTATTTGTTAAAATAAAGAAATGCAATAGGGAGTTGTACCATATAAACCCCAAAGCATAGGTCAATTCAGTCGCTGAACGGTTAATTCAGATTCTCTCTCCTCCATGTCACCCACGTCAAGGTAAAAAGCCCTAAATTACCGTCATTCCTCACATTTCCTATAACTTCCACACCCAATTTCTCTCAACTTCTCCATAACCTCAAAGAAAATTATCAAATTCTCTCCGTAGATCCAACAAACCGATGGCTCCCAGCATGTTCAAGGGGTAAACAGCCTGCCGGAAATCCTAAGTTCGCAACAGAACACAATCTGGTGGCCTATCTCGATAAACCAAGCAAGACTAATGAGTACACTGCCATGATAGAGTTCCTGAAAAAGTCACATCTTCATCACGCGCTTACAGTTCAAGCGGTGATATATGAAAAAATCATGGATGAATTCTGGACGAATGCCCAAGTTGTCGAAGATAGCAACGATGTAGAAAGTATATCCTCGAAGGTGAAGGGTATAGATGTGGTAATCGATGAAAAGAAGGTTCGAAAAGTTATGAAACAGAGAGATGAAGATGGGTACATTATGATTGAAGCCAAACATTACCTGCCACAGTTCAGAGCCATAGGCTACGATGGTTCCACCAACAGTAAGACGATAAAAAAGGGGTAACTTCCACATAAATGGCGTTTTCTTGCTAAGATTCTCCTAGTGTGTCTAACTGCAAAGAAAGGAGGATTTGATGAACTAGCGGTTGAATATGCATCGGCATTTTTTTTTTAACATCATGCATCGGCATTTCATGTTGTGGTAAAAGGTCAAAACTTCAATTTCTCGAAACTCGTCTTCCATACCCTAAATTTGAATGCTCAAACTTTTCTTTTTTCTTGTATCTAAGGTTTTTAACCTGCATTTTGAAAGAAGAATACCCTTAGATTACTTCGAGTGGTATAGTTTTACAACAAAAACTTCTCAATGAGAAGACCTTTTCAAACCTGGCTATCAACAAGTCAGCATTTCTTGGAAGGGATACTGACCATACCCTACCAATTCTGAGGCAGTTTCCGGATGAACCCTCAAATGCTAAGTTTCAAATGGAAACTGTTGCTGTAACCAAGCAACCTACTCAAGAGGAAGTCTTTGCTAAAATTAAACCATTCCCGCCACTTCATCATTTGAATCCCCTCCTGCCATTTTCAAAAGGCAAAAATTTGTGGCTGCTAGGTCTCCTCCACCTATGCCCATTGAACCTACCTAAACTTCAAGCCCCTCTAAAGGAAAAAGGCCCATGCGGAAGCTAACTAAATTGGGATTATCTCTTATGGATGAACCTTCATTTGAGGTGGAGTCATTAGAAGAGGTTGCACAATCCCCATCCAACAGGTTCTCACCCCTAACTTCCTTATCACATTTGAGTGACAATGCATTCAATCCTGATCCAAATGAGGATGTTATAAACTCACCTACCTCATTACATAAGAACATTCTGATGGATTCAGACACAGTTGCATTGAACCCCCACTCTGTATTGGAGGTGAATCTTAGACAGGAAGAAGAGATTCATGTAGAGAGGGCTGCTGCTGTTCAGGTGTCCCTACTGGAACCAGCTGACAGCGGTAACATCAATAAGACCCAATCAATGGCAATTCCTTTTGAATCAGCTCCTGCGGGTCATTCATTGGAACCAAGGGAATCTGAGACAGATGTGGAGAATCCCAGGTTCCAAGAAGCCAGAGGTACTAGGCCTAATCAATCTTGGAATGACATCTTA
>JBCNJP010012034.1:0-14478 GCA_039602395.1 Deinandra increscens subsp. villosa
GTGACATGATCGGTTAGGTGGGTTATATTTGTCTGCAAGGTTTTGCAAGAGCATATTGGTTTGATTGACAGTGTTCGGTTAAGTTCAGGCTCGTGCCATTGTCGTTTCTATCACTATTTTTCGATCTATGTTTCCTGTTTTTCAATGATATGGTTGAAGATGGGACGATTATGATCGAAATGTTTAAAGGTTCGGATTTTGGTTGATTGGTTTGTCAAGGAACTTGGATATGGTACTGACAGTGGAGAAACTGGAGAAAATGGAACTAGCGGATGTGCTAGTTGACGACATAAGTGAAAATATGGTTTGTGGCAAGTCATGTGGATTATTGCTCATTCAGAAGATCTTTTGGTTAGGGTTTGCGTTAACTAACCGTGTGTACAGTCATAGAATCCTTGGTATCGCTTGCGTTCCATGATAGCTCTATTAATGTTATAACCGTTTGCCTATTAGTTGGTCTTGAACTGTGGATGTAATTCCTTGTTCGGTGGTGATCCGTGGTACGACATTTGAGGGAATTTGGGATCTTGTGTTGGGTGAAGATGTTTTGCCAGTGTAGTACGACTTGTTATTCTTCTCATGGGTGGTGTTTTGGCAATGGGTATGGACAACAGTGATAGTGGGAGTTAAGCATAATTGACTTGGTAGGATTGCAAAAGGTGTGGATAGTCCTTAGAGTCGATGTCCAAAGTAATTAAATTCTGCTCAGTGAACGCAGTGAAGACTCTTGAGTTTGAGATTCTGGTTTGCTTCATTTCATGTTACCCACTTTAATGAAGCATTGGTGAATCTACTGTTAGACTTAGGGAAGATGCGGGTTTATGTATCGCTGGAAGAAGTGAACCAACTTCCGAGTAGTAAAGTCTGGCTCGCTGAATCGGGTAGTGCTAAGTGGATTCATTTTGCAAGTGTGAATCCTAGAGCCTCATGGATGTTAGTTTGAGCGTATTCGGAGGTCTAAACCTTATTGGGATTTAGTAACAGTGGGAGCGCGAGAAGTGTTCCGTCACGGTTGGAAATAGACCTTGGGTTAGGAAGACCGATGATCCGTATGTGAAAATCTCTCCTGGATACTTGTTGATATTGGAGAATGCTATTTTCTCTGAAATCTCTAGATTTGGTGATACGAGTAAGTGGGAGCCAGTTGAGATTAAGGATGAGTTATGGGTGGTTTTTGCCATGACTGGGTCTGTCACGACCGTATTGGAGTTGTGGCAAGCTTCAATGGGCCTTTCAGGTTACTGATGGGAAGGGCCATTGCAACTAGGTGGATTGGTTTTTGAAATCTTAGCTTGTTCTTGGGGAACTCGTGGTTTGGAGGATTTCTATTCTTAAAGATTACTGGAGTTACTTGATGATTGGGACTGTATTTGATTGGATAGTATGCTGAAGTTTATCGCAAGGCCTTTAAGTGGGAGAATGTTCGGTGTGAAGGCCTTTTGGGCTGGTTTATTATTAATGGGCCCATTTTGGCCCTTTAGTTGGTTTACCCTAATCTCATTTATTATATAATATATCATCATGTAATTGTAATCTTTGTAGTTTGTCTAATGGTATAACCTAGTTACAGCATGTGGACGTAGGTCCACCACTAGGAGTGAACCACGTTAAAATTCGTTTGTCGTTTGTCGTGTTGATTTTCTCGTTACCACGTGATAACCATGTGTGCATTGTGTGTTGTTGATTCCGCTGCGCCACTTGAATCCTAACAACATGCATGTGTAATTTCTATTTTTGGAAAGTTAGTTATTGCATGTGTCGATTTAGGGCTGTTTTGGTTGTTTCTAGTGGTTTATCGATAGGGGTTTATGTTTATTTGTCATAAGAAGTATCCGGTAGCAAGAAAATGTGTAATCGACCACTGGAAATGGCCAAATGGGTAGATTTGGGTACTGTCGGGTTGAATACACCCGTATTCGGGGACATGAAATACGACCGTATTCATATTATGGATGAATACGCCCGTATCGGGATAGACATGATACGACAGTATTCATGGGGCTGCCGTATCAGAAGTCGTATTGTGAGCTGTATGTTTCAGAAGATTTGGTGGATGTCAGTTTAAGAAATTACCCGTGATACGACCGTATTGGGGTAATATGATACGGTCGTATATGGGGAAAACAAAATATGATGATTTTGTTTAGTGATTGATTTTGACCCGTTCATGTCGGCTTGGTCCTTAGAATAATATTGCATGTTAGGAAATGTTAAACCTCACGAGGATGTCTTGGCTTAGGACATCGAAGAAAGTGAGGAGTTGATTGCTTTGGTTAGCCATCAGGAATTGTGAATTTGCAGTGCTAGGCTCATGTGAGTTCTATGAAGCCCTGCTTTAAAATGTTTTAACTGTTTTGGGCTGGTATACATGCTATGATTCAATATGATTTCAAAATTTGATGTGATAAACATGTTACAAAATACTTTCAATCTTATATATGCTTAATGAATTGCAAATGAATTAATTGTATGGAACATGTTAAGTGCTATTACCTAATTTGAAATCAGGTGACCAAGTGGTGAAGGAATTATTAGTGGATGTAGAAGTGTATCTAGTATTATATGTGGGAATTAGTGTGCATTTACTATTGCATTATGTGGTGGATACGCTACGGTACATCCTATATATAAACACGAACGGTAAATTGGGGGATGCCTACTAGCTGTAGCACATGAATACTTCATCACTGTCCACTAATAACCCTAAGGCACTTGGGCGCTTGACTAGGAGCGGGTAATGCGACCATAAGGTTAGAATTACCTATAAAAGGTACGTTGTGATTAACTAGAAAGTCCTAGTAAGATGGTCCACAAGGTTATGAAGGTCGACGGTACTAAAGGGGACTCCTGAAAGACGGAAACGTAAGGGAGTTAAGGGTAGTGTTCCTGAAGGACGCATATGTGAAGGGTCCATTGAAAGACGCTTGCGTGAAGGTGGCGTGGCTATCATTTGCCGAAGGTGTTCACTGAAGGACGCGTGCGTGAAGGTGAGGCGGCTAGGCAGTTAGCGGCACTATCCCGTCCAAAAAGAGTACCTAAGACAAGGAAGTTGTTATGTTATGTTATGTCTACTCATGAGGTAGCAGAAGAAAGGTTAAGATATGATATGTAGTCATGACTAGTTAAGAAGAATAAGATGTGGACTAAAATTATGGTGAAAAGTGAAAGTAATGTGTATGTCCATTCAAATGTTATGTGTGCTATGATTATGTGTTATATGTGTTTACATGAAAAGAAACATGTTTTGATGATCCGGTGGTTTTCAAATGAAAACATAGAACTCACCAGCGTAAGCTGATCACTTGAGCATGTATACTAGGTCTTGCAGAGGCGTCAAGCAGCAAGGGAAAGGCTTGTACGTAGATGGCTCTGGTGATACTTACTGGCTGACGTTGATGGCTATGTTATGTTTTTATTTATGTTGTTTATGCTTCCAATGTGTAAGATGTGATTATGTTATATAAATAAAGTTTCAGTTTCCAATGTTTTTTATATCTCTGATGAAATTATGTGCTGATGAGTAAATTCGATGACTGACGACCGCCCACGTAGGGGCAGGCGTTACAATCTAAGCTCTAGATCAAGCGTTTGCATGCACCCATAACATGATTCACACATAAAAATCAAATCTTTATCACCATGCAAGTCCATAACCCCTAGATCAAAGCATGACTTATCATAACCATCATAAAAAATCACATTTTTTTCATTAAAATCCAAACTTTATCATTTTAATCACTAGATCTATGAATGGAATCATCATATCATCATCATAGCAACCTAGATCTAGCACAAAGTTTGAAACTTGATGACTTTAAAGCAACAAAAGTATAGATATTGAACATACCAACAATGTAGGATCAATCGGTGATGAAAAATGAGCTTGAATCTTGCTTTAACTCACAAATCTTCAAGGGTTTGGGCCAAGAATCATTTTGGATAGAAGCTTAGGGCTGGAGGGTGTGTTTTGGAGGTGCATGAGTGTGCAAATGGTGGCTAATGACGAACTTATAGGAGGAAATTAGGGTTTTCACGATTAGGTATCGTTCACGGACCGTCAGGGGGTTTGATCAGGCAAATTCACGGTCCGCGAACCGCCTAGGTCAGCCCTCTGGTTGACTTTCGTTGACCAACCCTTATGTTATCCGTCTTTTGCGTTTTAAGTCACGGTTTCTAAGTTTCATACTTTATTAGATCATCATCATATTTATCACATTGAATCCAATAAACTCAAGTATAAATATGCCATATAACATAATACAATCCAACATTTATGTTCACATAACAATTTCGCATGTAAGTTGCAACATGTATTGGTTTTTAGTTAATCACCAATATTTCGAGACTCAACCTTGTGTGTAATGTTTGTGATGTGTTTTAAGAATACTAGACTCCTCTAGTACTCTAGATTGACATGCTACGCCTATATACGTGATTTCCAGTTTATCGGTTTTTATCAGTTTTCGCTGTTGGGTTCACCCGACGGGTCAGATTGTCACATCCTCTCCCTGTTAAAGACTTTTGGTCCCGAAAATTAAGATTGCAATCACGTTGCCAAGAGCCTAAGATTCACAAGTTAAAAGTTGCAGCCTCGTTGCATAGAGTTAGGAGTCATAGTTTAAATATTTTACTCAAAAGTAAATGAACTTTTTTTTTTATATTCTCACATCATCCCCCCCCCCCCCCTTTAGGAAATTTCGTCTCGAAATTTAGACCATTTGAATTTCTGAAATGTAAAAGATTTTATTGAAACTTTTGCATTCATCATGTTCGAATTGGTTCATTAGGATGATTTGGATATCATATTGATTTGGTTTAGACCCTCTTAATTTTCGAAATGTAAATGATTTTATTAAAACCTTTGCAGTTGGTTTATAGTTTAGCCCCCCCTGAAAGAAAGTTTAGGGTTACTTTGGTAATCTTTTTTTGACCTTTTGCCTTTGAAGGCTTGGACTTTGAGTTCTTCATGTTCAGTTTTGTTCATCAAGATGATTTTGAGCTCATATGATTGATTTCATTTGGACCCTGTGAATTTCTGAAATGTAATTCGGTTGACCCACTTAGGAGTTACTGTTGGGCTGTGTTTTTGTTGGTTATGCGCTTTGGGTTTGGTTTGCCCCTCTGATTAATTCATATTAGAGTTTTATGTCCCTGATGTTTGCTGTTTGTTGCCACATGAGTCCAGTTTTCATATTATTAACAAATATCTCCTGAGGTTTGTATTTCGTTGCCATCTGAGTCCATGGGACTAAAGGAGGTTAGATTTTTCTGTTAAGTGATAGGGTATTTTAGTCATTTTATAGAGTAAGGACTATTTATGTAAATTTATAGATTTTTAAAATAGGAGGACCATATCTGTAATAACCTTAACCTATAAAAAAATAAAAGAGAAAAAAAACTAATCTATCTACCCTCTCTCCCCCTCCCTACCAGGCCCCCCTTTCACTCCTTGAAGCAAAACCCACCACGCCACCACCATCATCTCATCGGCAAAACCTTCAATTTACCATGACAATCAAATCTGAAAAATGCTATAATCTCGCAACAAGAATTCGATCATATAGACATCCATATCACCTAGGTTTTGGTGCAGGTTGACGGATCCTAATCGAGAAGAACAGTAGAGCCTTGAGATCTCAAATTTGATCTCAATTGAAATGTTATCCAGATCTGAAATTGATTGATCCACAAGGTTTGCCATTACAAACCGATTGAGAGGAACAAATTTTAATGAAGATTTCATCAGTAAGTTCAAATTCTAGGTTCAGTGTCGGCCACCAATCTCCACCGATCCAACAAAATCATTCAACAGTTCATCTCAGAGAGCACCATACACCACTACAAATACTAAAAAGTAGTAGATCACACCATACGCATACAAAAAACCGTGAATGTTGGACCTTTAAGCAAATCTTACCTGAATTCGTGCGGAATTTCTTCGAGATTGTCTTCAATTCGAGTCGAAGAGAAGAACTAGAGTGATGTGCTGGAATCCAATGGCGTCCGATGCTCGGATCACGCTGATCTGGATGTATAGGAATGCAGAGAACGTAGTCGTCGATCCGGTGAACTTGTTGTTTGGGCAAAGCAAAACCCGTTTTACAGAGCATAAATTTACGTATCCAAAGTATGTTGTCGGCCGGAGATGAGTGGAACGAAGACGTGGGGAGGAGATGTTGACGTCGGTTCTACGGTTAGCTCCTGCAGATTCATGGTGACGCCGGTTCCGCCGAGAATGGCTATGCGCTAACTGCGTTTGTGTTTGGTGCCGCCGTGTCGAGACATAGCGCCGGGCGGCGGAGAGGGCGAAGTGGGGGCGGAGAAAGAAGAGGGTTAAGATCACAGAGATGTGGGTTTTTTTTCTTTTATATATTTATAGGTTATAGGTTATTACAAAAATGGTCCTCCTACTTTAAAAATCTATAAATTTACATAAATAGTCCTTACTCTATAATATGACTAAAATACCCTTTCACTTAACAGAAAAATCTAACCTCCGTTAGTCCCAAGGACTCAGATGGCAACGAAATGTAAACCTCGGGTGAAATTTGTTAATAATCTAAAAACTGGACTCAGGTGACAACAAACAGCAAACCTCAGGGACACAAAATGTAGTTAACTCTTCAGATTATGTTGGCTTTGATGATTTTGTAGGAGTGCCTTTTATGGTTATGATGGTCTTAGTAGAGGCGAGGCGGAAACAATTTGTTTCTCGTATCCATAGTATATCAAAGACTTTTACTCATATTCTGAGCCTTTGATGCTAATAATCACGTTTTCTACATTATCTCAAAGCAAAAGGGGTTCTGGTTTGATTAGAAACTAAATTTGTATGTAAAAGAAGAGGAAAATATCATATTTTTGTTGGCAATTTAGTGAGGTTTTTAAATATTATATTTTCTAGAAGCAAAGGGGATTTGAGTTTGTTTGGAGATAACTTTTTAATTCAGTGTTGAATTTGGTATAAATTGTATGGGTTAAGATGAACATGAGTTTGTAAAAACTTATAGGCTTTTTATAATATTTGTTATTATTTTTTGTATACTTTGTAATATCAGTTTTACTAACCTGCTTTCTTCCTGAATGGGCCTCGCGGCAATGCGCAGGTCGATTTCAATAACTAGTGTTATCACTTCGCTTCGCGCAATGCGCGAATCTCAGGACCTAATTATATAATAAATCAAAATAAATTATTAATATACAACTAAATAACTTAAAAAGTGTTTAGAGATTTGAACACTACCAAATAACCGCGTTTCACTCTCATTGTAACATTTCCAAATTACCCGTTGTGAAACCCAACCCGTTTTAAAGATTCGGGGATTTGCAAATTATTGAAAACCGAAAGAATTTCTGGGTATTTATACCCCAATTGATATATCTAAATGATTTATGATCGACTTTCAAAACCGAATACTTAATTTCAATCAATTGGAATCAAATTGGACTTCTTAAAAGGAAAATAAAGCAATTTCCGGCTTTTACGTGATTCGTCGTTTACCGGGAATATCGTGTTTGGTCATAGTATGTCAATTTTAACATAATTATCAGTCTAATAATCAATTATCATGTCACGAGTCATCACACACTTGATCCAGTCGCGAATCGTTGGTGAATTGCCCAAAATCGATACGTACGTCAAAACCAACCAAAATTGCCTAATTTGTGCATCTGTTTGTGTTAGGTGACGTATTTATATATATTCATTTTGAGTGTATTATACTTGGTATTCATGATGGGAGTGTTAAATGGGTGTTTTGAGAGAAAACAGGACTAAAAAACCTCGAAAAACAAAGAACGAGCACACGAACCGAGAAAACAACACTAGGGATCTTCGGGCAAGCTTCAAGCGTATCGCTTGGAGCATCAGCCTCCCCCAGGCGATACGCCTAAAGCCATTATTTCAGCAGAACCCTAAAATTCAACTATATATTCATCTTATTCCATTGTAGCCCCATTTTCTCAAATCATCCTCTTTCACCCCATTTCATCATCTTTTTTGGTTTTCGGTAAGTTCCCTCTTATGTCCTTAATTTGCATGATCAAGATCCAAGCTTTAAGATGTTTTTAGGATAGATTTGTGCTATAAAAGATTTAGGATGATAGATCCATGGATTATGTGGTCAAAGCTTGCAACTTTATGTTGATTTGGGGTTGGATCTGTTGGGTTTTACAGTGGGTATCCGGGTTACCCGTTAAATTTTATTACCGACTATATTAACGGGTTAATTAATCAGAATTAATTGCGCAGCGGAAAATGTTAGAGCATATACCTATGCTATGATGTGTCTCGTGTATTGTATCTATGTGAGCGTGTCTTAGAATGTGTTATAGTGACTATATCATAGGTGGCGTACCATATGGTCCGACGGATCATATGGTCCGGCGTACCAGTTGGTACGCTGAGTAGTTAGTCACTTAGTATAAATAGGTTGTGTTAGAATGTGCAGAGGAACCAGTTGAACACTTCTGTCATTCTACACCTTCTGTGTGTGTGTGTCTAGAGAGAGAAACTAGAGAGCTTTCATTGTATCTTCAAGTGAGTTAATATGAAATCTCTTATTTACATCTGTTGTTACTATGATTGATTGATACACGCAGTAGTAAGATCGTATCTCGGTTTTACAAGTGGTATCAGAGCATTTGGTTGCTCTATTGCTGTGTTTTTGATCAATTTTCGGATTTTTAGAGAGAGAAAGTTTGGGTTTTCTTCATTTTTCATCAAATTCTTCCAATTCAGAGTGTTTCCAAGGTGAAAAATGATTTCTGAGTGTTTCTGGAGTGATTTCGCACCTTACTGATCCATTTTCTAGCTCAAAACGTCAAAAGTTCGAAAAATCCATCGAAATCCGCGTGAAACGCGTCTGGTCCGCTCAAAGAACAATTGGTCCGCAACTGGTCCGCCCAGGCAATCTTCAAAGTTTGGTCCGTGGCAGTTACTTTCTGGTCCGCTGGCAGTTACGCCGTACCATTTGGTCCGCCGTACCAAATTTGATCCGCTGAAGATATCTGGTCCGCATCTGGTCCGCTGGTGAATTTGATCCGGAAGTGGTCCGCAGGTAAAAATTTGGTCCGCTAGTTAGATTGATCCGGAACTGGTCCGTTGAGTGCAAATTTGGTCCGCTGAATTTGGTTTGGTCCGCTGGCAGAAAAGTGACCTTCACTAAAACTGACGTAACTTGAGAACCGTAAAGAGTTACGGAACCCAATACCAGCCAAAACGTTCGTCTCGACGAGATCTAGGACTTGTACCTGCCTATGGCCAGTACCGTCCAGTTTTGACCCCCAAAATCCACTTGGAAGACCTCCGTTTTTGAGTTCGAAGTTTTTGATAATCAGTTTTACAATTTTCAAAATGGATGAAATTGACGCATTCGTTGCAGGTCATCGTCAGACTGTGCCAAAATTGATGAAGTTTGAGGATTATCCAAGTTGGGTACCAAAATTTAAAACATATCTTGAAACCGTGGATAAAGATTTGTGGATTTCGATCAATCGGCTATATGTTTATCCAACTAATTCTCATGGAGATCCCATATGGCAAATGGATCTTTCAAATGCACAAAGAAAGCAATATGAGAATGAAAAGAAGGCATATGCATTTATTAAATTGGCATTATCAACAGAGTTGTTGGTGCATTTTAAGGATTGTCGGAGATCTAAAGCTTTGTGGGACAATCTGAAAATAATATGTGAATATCACAATATGCAACTTTATCGGAATTCAAGGTCAAACAAGAGTTCTAACGATGAGATTGAGGAGTTAGAAAAGAAGTTGAAAAAGTTGACCGAAGAAAATAGTATTCTGATAAAAGATTTGGAGAAATGTCAAAAGAATGCTACCGAAATATCTGATTCTGTTTTTGTGACAAGCAAAAATGAAAGTTTGATGTCCAAATTCTCTCATCTGATTGGTAAATTTGAAGTGGTTTCACAGAAGAATAAGAAGATTCAAAATTTGCTTACAGATGATCATTGGTTGAATGATGATACTTATAAGAAAGAAGAAACGGTTACTTCAGAGATGTAAGAAGTGCATTGAATTATCAAAGGAAGTTGAAATATTGAATAGTGAAACTGCAGAAGCTGAAAATGAAAATTCGGCATCTAAGATTGCAAAATTAATTGAAGAAAAGGCTGAATTAGTCAAGGAAGTTGAAAAATGGAAAGCTGAAGCTGAGGATGCTGCAAATGATTTCAATAATTTGTTTGAGAAGTCCAAGGTTAAGCTTGATATGCTTAACAAGACTTCTGATGAACTAGCTGCTCAAGTTGTTCAATATCAGATTGATATGGAAAAGTTGTTAGATGAAAAGAGAGAGTTAGCTAGGGTGAATAAATTGCAAAATGCAAATCTTGATATTCAAAAGAGAAATGAAGATAAGTTGCAGAAAGAGTTGTTCGCTGAGCTTGATAATCTGAGGTTGCAAAAGTATGAAACTCACAAAGTTGCTAAGAAATTGATTGCAACAGAGAAAGAATTGGCTGAAGCTCAACAAAAGATTTCTGATTTGAAGATTCAAGTAATTGATGCAAATCGTGTGTTGAACAATGTCACCAATTCTCAATCTTTTACAAGTTTCTTGGCTAAAGATGAAAATTTTGAGAAAATGTTTAGCAAAACAGTTTCACCACCAGGAAGTCTAAAAGAAGGAGTTCATGAGCTGAAGGAAAATGTTGAAGCTGGTGATTATTCTAAATTTGTTAATAATAAATCAAATGAAGAAAAGGTTGTGAAGTCACCGAAAGAACAAAAAGCTGAAAGTGTTATGTTTGATTCTTCCGCTACTAAAGAAGAGAAATCAGCTAGTTCAACCGAGAAGATTAGTTCTTCTACTGATATTGATGAGACTATCTTCTATCAACAAAAGAATGTTGGTCAAGTTAAAGCTGAATTTTCTCGTCTCGCGAAGAATGGACATAACGTATCTGGTTCTGGAGAGAAGATTCCAGGAAAACATGTTGGTTTGGGTTTCAAGTTCAAAAATGTTAAAGCTGATGGGGCTCAAGACTCAAAACAACAGAATTTAAAGAACGTTAATTTGAAACAAGTCAAGAAGGATGTGTTTAATGCTAAAAAGGTTCAACCCGAGAGGTTTTACAAGCTCAAGGGTTCGGAACAAATATTTTCTGACAAACAATTTCCACTTCATTGCGTGGATGCTCAGAAAATATCAGAAGTTTTTGTGAAGAATGCTGATCCCCAAAACAAAAAGAAGCAATTTGTCAAATTTTCTTCTGGAGGATCCAATTCAAATTCAAAAAGCCCAACATCAAAATGGGTTCATGATCATCAATTTCAGGTATATGATACATTTTATGATCATTTTGATGATGCTTATTTTTGTGAAGCTATGCAGGTTCCCAAGAGGAGAAATATCAACAACCGCTTGTGTTATAATTGTCGACAAAAAGGCCATATGGCACAAGTGTGTCCTGTTGCTGCGGCTTCTACACAAAAAAGAGAAAAGGTTCCATTTGTTGGTAAATCTGCCAAACACAAGATTTATTGATGACTATGGCAGAGTATATGATGAATTTCATCCACCACATTTTTCAAAAGACAAGGAAAATACGTTACCTAAATTTCAAACTGATTCATATGTCGGATGTTCGTCACAGTCAACTGTGACTGGTTCATCAGATACCGATTTACCAAAACAACAAGTCTGGAAACCTAAAGTGATTCCAAAGGATAATCGGGACACTGGTCGACCAGAAGCGATTCGCTTCGGGTCATTTATAAACTGACGTGTTTGACCAGTGTGCAGGTACTTCTAGAAGACCCATCGGTGATTGACAAAGTTGCTGATGGAGGAGTATTCTGCTGATTTAACTTAAATTACATGCGATCTCACATTTCAAAACTGAAATTTTTCTGAAAGCTAAACCTGAAAGGTATCCATGTCGAAAGGTCAATTTTTTTCTTTCTTTTTACATTCCGTATGTAGTTTTGGGGGAGAAATTTGAAAAACCAAAAATAGCATCTTTGTGTTTTTGTTTGTGATAAAATGAAAATCCAAAAATAGAGTTTTCATTTTAAGGGGGAGAAAAATGGAAAAATACAAAAACATTGAAAAATGAGAAATTGTATCCAACATGATTGGGAAATGATGGTACATTGGCTTACGTGTCTGGCTCATGGATAAATTAGATAAAAAAGCCATAAGATCATTGCTCGATGTGCTTGGTAGGCTCGGCATTAAATCAGAAAGTATACAGATGTGATATATCATTAAAATACTAATGCTTGACCAAGTGGACAACATCTTGATGCATGCCTCAAGATATCAAGGAAAAGATATGTGAAAAAGAAAATGAGAAGTCATTGTGTATACATGTGTTCATTTTGCAAAGATTTAAACTTGTTTGATTTTCTTTATTTTGTCAAACGATCGGACTTTCTTTGCGTATCGAAAGATCGACCTGATCGTTGTTCGTTTGACGTTCTGCTTTATTTTCTTTGGTGTTTCGTATAACTCATCGGACTTTCTCTGCGTGTACGGGAGTACCGACCTGATTGTTGTTGGGTTATACAATTTCAACTTGTTTTATTTTCTTATTTTGTTAAATCTGAGGCCTTATCTGCGTATCGAAAGATCGACCTTAAGGTAGACGATTTAATGTTCTTATTTCTTTTTGTATGGAACACAGTTGACCAAATCATGAATACAATCATTATGTGTTTAAATCACAAATGAAATCACAAAGTGTGATATAAAGCGAAAACATATCTGAGTATGTCTGATAGTGTGGGGTACACTGGTCAAAGCAAACCTAATCAATTCAATAACATATCCAGATGTTATGAGTATGATTTTTTGCCTGAGTTTAAGATGGACAAATTATACCAGTAATCGACATGACTTATGTGCTGAAGTAATTGAAATTGAAATGTATGTTCAGCATGTTATGTTCAATATGATCCCAAGTTGTGATCTTTCTCGCAAAAGACAAAAATAGTGTCTGATTCTGTATTGCATTTATGTTTCATATCTGAAAATTACAAAAAGATTTTCGGTGTGTTTTGATTTAAAGTTTCAAAAAGCCAAAAAGATTTTGCTTCTTATTTGTTTTCGACCGATCGACATGTGATACGAAATCAAATTTCAAAAACCTATCTTGGATTCTCAAAGAGAAGTTTTGCGCCAAGATTAAATTAATTTTCAAAAGAAAAAGGAAACCGCGTTTCTGTCTTCTGAAATTGCAGGTTATATGTGTCAAGACTCAAGCATGGTGAAAGGGGAGTATGTTTTATTTTTACAAGTGGATCTTGAAGATTAAAGATGATTCAAGAGTGATCCAGCCATGCAAGCTCTATTTCTGACAAGATTTCAAGTCGAAGATCGGATGCAGCGATGTTGAAGATTGAAGACTGAAGTTTTGTTAGAATATAGATACACTACACGTTAAGGGGGAGTTTGTTAGAGCATATACTTATGCTATGATGTGTCTCGTGTATTGTATCTATGTGAGCGTGTCTTAGAATGTGTTGTAGTGACTATATCATAGGTGGCGTACCATATGGTCCGGCGGACCAATATGGTCACGTCCGTACCATTTGGTACGCTGAGTAGTTTAGTCACTTAGTATAAATAGGTTTGTGTTAGAATGTGCAGAGTAACCAGTTAAACACTTTTGTCATTCTACACCTTCTGTGTGTGTGTGTCTAGAGAGAGAAACTAGAGAGCTTTCATTGTATCTTCAAGTGATTCAATACGAAATCTCTTATTTACATCTGTGTGTTACTATGATTGATTGATACACGCAGTAGTAAGATCGTATCTCGGTTTTACAGAAAAACGTTTTACAACGCGAATAAGTTAAATCGTAGACATTATTTGATCACCGTGTACACGCAAATATAGAAATAAATAAATAAATATCTAAAGGCGAGTTAGATATACCTTGGCGGAGTCCGAACATCCGTTCGAGACACCGGGGTTCGATGAATAGGCGCTAGCTTGAACGACAACGTCCGAATCGAATCTGCGAGTCAAGTCTTCGAACACTTGCGAAGACGACATCTTGGTCACCATAGCCGCGTTCACCGGATGAACCGGCGGTGGTGGCGGTAACGAAATGATGTCATGAATCATGACATCCGAATCTATGGTTTTCACCATGCATAAGGACGAAACCAATCCAACAACAATTTCGTCCGTTATGCGTGGAGGCGGTGGAGGAAGTGGCGTGACGACGGCGGCATGAAGTGGCGCCAACCACTTATGGCTTTCACCGGATTCGATGGTGGCAGCACGTGACGGCTCGAAGAATGGCCTCGGTGGCGCCGGTAGAGCGAGGACCGCCTCGTGGTGGTCCTCCCCAAATATCTCGAAGCGACGATAGCCCTAGCCGCGACGGCGGCGGTGGCGGCGACACGTGCAGTGGCGGCAACAGTCTCTAGCTTCAATGCGGCGGCAACCAAATGTGGATCACGTTTCACCATCGTAGCGGCGATGAGCGGCGGGGAGGCGA
>JBCNJP010012035.1:0-14478 GCA_039602395.1 Deinandra increscens subsp. villosa
CACAGTTGTCATGCAAGTGCGTGCTGAAAGTATTTGGTTGGGAACGGAGGTTGGTAATATTTTGTCACTTCAAGGAAGCCGAGATGGTACGTGTTTGTGAAATTGGCTCTGGATACGTCGGACGTACATGCACGAGAGCAGTGTACGGAAGAAACGGACCTTAGTCCCTTAAAAAGATAATTTTTTTAATAAAATAATCCGGCAGGCAGGGTTGTTCCCCTGCTGATTCATGACAGCGTGTCGAGTACGGTATGTCGGCTGATCTGAGGGACCCCGTAACTAAGTGGCATTACACCACTTTATTTGTTCACTAGCAACACCTTCCCTCAGCATTCGTACTCCTCGCAGACGATTAGTAGTTGGATGGTGAATCAGCCTAAGATTCCGAAAGGTGGTTGGTCTTCTGCTAGTGAACAATCTTAAGTAAGAATATAAGTGTCCGTTCAACTTTCCTCAACCACTGGTACGTCCTCCCAAGTAACATTAATTTTGATTTACATTTCTCTAAAATACCATCTTATTACTTTTCTTTTCTTTTTATTTTATTTTCTTTTTAAAATCTTTTTTTAAAACTAAATGTTAGACCTGGCTAGATGATAATAGCGGACCGAGTATCCAGGGCTCTCATTTTCCATTGTGTCCTGATTGACCCCGATTCAACTTACCACTACTATACTGCCCACGACGGGTATACTTGCTGTGTAATGTGGTGAAATAGTAGTTGTCAAGTAAATCAAGTATTATAAATTTAAAAGCTTAAAAACTGCTAAAAAGGTTTGAAATATATAGCCATATTTTATATACACCTCAGCACACACCATTACTCACCACCCCCCTTAATTTTATACATGTTGCAGGGAAGGTGTTGATGTTTCAAGATGTTATCACATTAGGCTTTTGGACCTAGTTTAATAAAAAAATTATATATTTTATCAATATGTGGTGTATTATTTTATTTTTCATTGTTATTTGTGAAATTCATTATTTATCAACTATTGTTACTATATTAGTTGTCATGAGCTTATAGGCAATCTAATCATGCCCCGATGTTTCCGCCGTCGGTTGGGGTGTGACATCGTTGGTGGAGTTTTCTCATAACAACAGCTATCACTCAAGTATTAGAGCAGCGCCGTTTGAGGCATTGTATGGACGTAAGTGTAGGTCATCAGTCTGCTGGGCATATGTTAGTGACAGTCAGCTTATTGGTCACCAGGCTTATTCACGAGACGATAAGAAAAAAATTTCAAATCTGAAATTGCATAGCGGCAACTCATGATAGGAAGAAAAGTTACGTCGATAAGTGTAGAAAGCCTTTAGAATTTCAAGAAGGAGATCGTGTCCTTCTGAAAGTTTTTCCTTGTAAGGGAGTTATTTATTTTGAAAAACAAGGAAAGCTGAATCCGAGATACGTTGGACCATTTAAAATTGTCGAGCATATTGGTCTAGTTGCATATAGATTGGATCTTCCCGAGGAGATAAGTTCTGTGCGTAACGTAATCCATGTATCTAATCAGAAGAAATGTATATCGTACGAGTCGCTCATAGTTCCAATCGAGGAGTTGGAGATTGATGCGAAACATCATTTTATAGAGGAGCCAATAGAGATAATGAATTGAGAAACAAAACAGCTCAAGCAATGTAAGATTCCAATTGTCAAAGTTCGGTGGAATTCGAAGTGTGGACTAGATTTTACGTGGGAACGCGAAGATCAAATGATGAGCAAATATCTAAACTTGTTCAGGCAGTCCGTGCCAATAGCCAGAAGTACTTCTTAAATTTCGGGATGAAATTTCCCTAAAAGGTGGGTGTAAGTACCTATTACGGATCTTACTACTGGTTGTTTGATCAAATCCAAGACGAGAACTGAAAAAACCATAGAACGGATATTATTACCGATTTGCTTGATCGTTTACCAGAGAAAATGATGTAAATATAAAGTTTGTTATATTGAAATCACAAAGACTCAATTACAAACTCTTTAATAAGCTCAAACAGAGAAACACTCTCAAAAACACATAGTTAAGATCTTGTTTCTCTCTCAAATTTCTCTCAGTTGCTACAGAAAATCCAAAGACCAAAAACTATTTATAGTCAAGTTGATCTACCCGAACTGGAACTCATCCGAAGTGGCACTTCGGGTCACTTCGGGTAGACACGAAGTGTCACTTCGGGTGCCACTTCATGTGGGTTCGGGTGACTTTGGTTCACTTCGGATAACAGCCTCTTAGCATCTTTTGCAATTCTCGTCTTATTCAGATACTTCACATGGCAAACCGTATATGCACTAACAAACTCCCCCTCGACATGTGCAATATCTGGTCACCACTTAGACTTGTATCTTCAATCAAACTCCCCCTTCAACTTGATGGTTAGTTTGATCTTGAATACTTGACGATGCATAGTTTCTTTCATCCTTATCAACAGCTTCAGAGAACTTAAAGTTGTGATTAACTCTTTCCTTTGAGTACCCGGCCATCATAAATAATCTTGGTGCAAAATGTCTCTTCGAGACTTCAATAAATGTTTTGAAACTTTTTTCCGTATCTTGTGTCGATCAATCGAAAACAAAGAAGAAAGAAAATCCTTTTGGCTTTTACAAAGTTTATTTCAAAACAAACCCAAATCTTTTTGATTTTTTTGGAATGAAAGACAAACTGCAATACAGAATCAGACTCTATTTTTGATTTTGCGAGAAAGATCACGACGCGAGATCATATCAGACATAACGCATCTAGCACATTTCAATTTCAGCCTTAATCAACATGCAAGCCAAGATAATCGCAAATACAACATTTATGTTTATTTCAGCACGAACCAATCATATTTATCGTTTTCAGATATGCTTAAGGTGATTTTATCATGCACTGATAACTCGGCCTCCACTCTATCAGAAATACCGGCAAATCATTATGTTTATCGTATAGAATCTACTTTTATTAGAGATATAAGCATCCTTGATGAGTCATACTAAAATAAAGCAGAACCTCAAATACCTAGCAATTAGGTCGGTCTTGTGGATACGCAGAGAAAGTCCAAGTATTTGAGAAAATAAGAAAGCAAAACAAGTTGAAGTTGTATAATTCAACAACGATCAGGTCGATACTTCCGTATACGCAAAGAAAGTCTGATGAATTATACAAAACACCAAGAGAAATAAAGCAGAACCTCAAACGAACAACAATCAGGTAGATCTTTTGATACGCAGAGAAAGTTCGATCGTTTAAGAACATAAAGAAAATCAAAGAAGTTTAAATCTTTCAAAATGAAAACATGCATTCATCAGGATATCTCTTAATCTATTTTTTTGCAGATTCATCACACAACATTCATCAAGAAGAAAATAACCAAAGATCATCAGGCAAGCCATTATGTTTATATCTTACTTACAGATATCAGACTAGTCATGCACATTCACAGATTATGCAAGTACCTACAGCCTTTAGACATTAGACTAAATCTATCAATGTCAGATAAACGTATATGCTGATGTACTATCATTTCTCGCTTTTGTCGGATCAATTTCTCAATTTTTCATTTTTTATATCTTCCAGAATTTCTCCCTCTAAAATTCAACAAGCTCTATTTTTTGAATTTTCCAAATTATTCTTTTTCTAAAAATATGAATGAAAGAAAAGGAAAAACAAAATGAAAATGATTGATCAACACTTGACACATTTTTGAAAATGATATTTTTGAAAATCAGTGTTTCAAAGATAGGAACGGTGCAATTTAACTTAAATCACCCACAAGTATTTTACTATTAGCAACTTGGACAATCACTAACAGGTCTTCTTGAAATACCTGCATACACTGGAAAATAATAATTCTTTTAAACCCCGACCCCCCCCTCCACGGTTGTCGACGACCGGTGTCTTCAATAAAATCACTGTTGGCCGTGGAGAAAATTTTCGGTCTCCATTCCTTTTTTGGTTTTAAAATTTCTGGTGAACCATTGTCTACAGATGAGTGACAATCAGAATTACTTCCCAACTTTTCTGAATTAAGCTTCTTTTTCCAGGAAAAAATAGTGTTGGGTATTGGTTCACTAAAAATAATGCCATCATGATCAACATACTTTGTATATTTGGCATTTGATGATGAATTGTTAATTGTCATAGGACAATTATTTGCATAATGTCCCTTCTGACGACAAACATAACAACGTCGATGACTAGTTAGATTGATTGAAATTGGTTTTCCAAACTGATCAATCGAACATTCATCATAAACTCTTGAAAACATAAATTTGGGTTTCTGTGGTTTCTGAAATTTTGGAAAACATTTAGGAGAATCATAAAATCTAGAATCATCTCCAAAACCACAGAATTTATCTTGATGATAAAAACCGATTATTTAGCAAAATAAAATGAATTTGAACTGTTACCGCCTTTTGGTGTTTCAACATCAGATATGCATGATGATTCATCAGTGGAAACCTTTGTATCTGTAGATGATGATGAAACTTTCTTCTTCTAAATTTGAGGCTTCTTATCTGAAAACACCTTCTGATTCTTCTTCTTCTTCTTAGTTTTAATCACCTTTTTGTTGTTATTTGTCATTGGAACTCGTTTTCCTTCATATCCCAAGCCACCATTCTTCTGCATAGGATATTCTTTCACAGAATGACCTTGATATGCTAGAGGAGAAAATTCATCTTTGATAGCTTTAACACCAACTTCCTTATTTAGTAAAGATTCATTAATCACAATATTAGAAAAATCAGGAATCTTCACATGTTCAGGTTTTCCTTCAAAAAATTTCTCAGCATCAAGAAAACATATTTTGAATCAAACTTTGGAACCGTGTTTGAATCAAATATTCTTTCATCCTTGTTCTTCTTCAGAGACTTTGATTTCTTTGATTTTCCTGACTAAACACCAGCTTCTGCTAGATAATCTTGCAACTTTTGACTTGAATTGTCATTAGATGTTATTCTCAAACCAACCACTGGAGCGGGAACTTCATGATTATTAACATCTTTACTAGGTTTGCCATCTCATTCCAAATGATATAAATAATTCTGAAACACACTTGATGTATTTCAATTTGCAAGTTGTCATTGCAGATCAAGCATTTCAATCTTTATTTCAGAAATTCTAGTATTAGCTTCCAGTAACTCCTTCTGAGCAGTGATAAAATTCTCAGACAATTTATTATACTTATGCTTTTGAACATACATTCTATCACATTCATAAAGCACTTCTTTTGTAATCTTTTTCACTTTCTTTTGAAAATCATCAATATCTGTTTTCAAAACTTTATTCTCTCTGACTAATTCAGTCTTCTCAGAAACTAGAACTTCATTTTCAATTAAAATCTTTTAGCTTTTCCAGCAAGTTCATCACTATTGTACTTGAAGATAATCAAGCTTCTCCTTTGACTTAACAAATAAAGCATCAAAATCTTCAATAACTTCTTGTTCTTTGGCTTTAGCTTTATCGCATTCTTCAATCAAAACTTTCTTCTGTTTCAACCAATCTTCCTTAAGTCTAATAAATTCAGAACAACTTGAACATGACCCAGACATATCCTTTTGAATATCTGCTACTAAACTATCACTGACTTTATTTTTTCATTTATCCACTTCTTTTGTCAAAATACTATTTTCTTCAGTCAACCTTGCAACCTTCTTTTCTAACTCCTCAATCTCATATTTTTTATTTGCTGACCTTGAATTACGAGAAAGATGCATATTGTGATATTCACAGATTGTTTTTAGACTGCCCCACAATACTTTTGATTTCCGACCAATCCTTAAAATACACAAGTAACTCTGTTGATAATCCCAACTTAATAAACTCATATGCCTTCTTTTCATTTTCAAACTGCTTCTTTTATGCATTTGGAAGATCCCTTCTCCATTTAGGTTCTCCAGAAGAATCAGTTGGATAGACATAAAAATCCTTAACCGAAATCCACAATTTTTTATCCACGACATCAACATATGTTTTAAACCTTGATGCCCAATGAGAATAATCATCAAATCTTAACAATTGTGGCACTTCCTGTCCCTGACAAGCAACCAAACTTTTAATCTCGTCCATCTTTAAAACTCCAAACTCAAAAATAGAGGTCTTAGAACCATATAACACCCCACAACTACCGAATCAAGGGTAAACCTGATAACTAATTTGCTTCATGGAAATCCCCACAAAACGGGGGTTCAGGGGCAGCGCCCCTGAGTAGCGGGGTCCAAGGGACAGAGCCCCTACCTGGGGTCGTGCTTCACTAAAAATGCATCCGAACTGGCCCAAACAAAAGTTTCAACGAAGTGAACCGAACTCATCTGAATTGTGACTTCGGTTACGCGAACTGATCTGAACTGGAATCTGAATTGATATGCGAAGTCACAACCAACTAAATCTGAACTGAGGTCCGAACTGGTCTGAACCCGCACTTCGGTTGATCGAACTGATGCGAACAGGTCTGAACTCGCACTTCGGAGCGGTTATTTTCTGAATAGATTGTTATTCACCTGAACTGGAACAAATTCAAGTATTTTAGACGAACTATTCCCGATTTTGAGTGTTTTTAGCATTATTTGCAGCAGTCGAGAAGATTTTAACAATAGAGATGTTTTGAAACCAAATTTCACTCGAAAAACTCAAATATTTACTCATTTTTTGAATGAAAAACCCACGTTTTTGACAAAAAATAAACGAAAACGATTAAAGCAAACGCAATAGAGCAACCTGTATTTTCTCTGATACCAATTGAAAAACCGTAAACGGATCTTACTACTGATTTGTTTGATCGTTTTTTGGGTCCCCTGAAGGGCTCTTTAACAATGTTGGTACAATTTGATTTAAACAAGATATATAAGTTGCGGAAAGTAAATCAAATTCGAAGACATCAATTCATAAAAGGGTTATTCTGTATATCTCAAATGTAAATAATGGTTTACACGAGTTTATAGTATGACTATGTATCAACAAAAATAACTTTCTATGGGAGTAAGGTTGTAATTGCTTTGAGAAGATATTGAATTGTATGCTTGATGTCTTGCTTTGTTTGGTGAAGTCAGCTTGCTATTTATAGGTAAATGTAGCAAGTTGTATTTGGATAAGGTGGTTGAGGACGGTTGATGTTGGAGTGTGTCAGAGTATATAGAGATAAATTGAACGTATTCAATTTATCTCTTTTTCAACTGTCTTCAACTGCCTTCTTGATTAATGCCAAGTTGACATAAGTTTTGCTTGTTCTTCACACAAAGATAGAATTTGTTCTTCTCGTGATATTAATCTTCTGATAATCCAAAACTCCTTCTGGACTCTTCTTTGGAGACTGTTGATGCTTCCCATTAGAAGCTATCTACAGAAATGAGGATTTCTGTAGATTTTAGTCTGTACAGAACTACTTCGGAATTTCCGGAGTAGTTCTGTATGAATACGCAAATCGTGCAGAAGTCTGTTATTCATACAGACTTTTGTTTCCTTTCTCTTTTAAGGATATGTCTTATCTTTTCTTCTAATACTTGACTGTTTTGTGTTACAATTACATTATGTTCTAACAATCTCCCCCTAAGTATTTGAAGAAAATGAATAAAAAGAGAAAGTAATATTAAACTATATTAAAGAAGTCTAGTCTTCAAATACTGTTAATTAAAGATTTTACAAGTACTTTTTGATCTTTGCCCTACCAGTGAATGAGTTAATTTCAAAGTGGTATTCTTTAGTACTTTCCTCCAGTAGGGTCTTGAAGACAACTCTTTCTTTCATTAGTGCATTAATTTCTGACTTGATGATTTCCTTGGTGTTGTTTTCGTTGGTCTTGCATTTCTCTAGAATGAATAGGAAGAATTCTAAGGCTAGGTTTGTATATTTATGCTTTTCTTTTAGCCTAAAGAACCTCCTTTCTTCAGAGAGATCTCTGAAGCAAATACCAGAGATTGGGCTGAGAAATGCTGTGCCGGATCCTGTCCATGAGATTTCAGGGGGGACAGTCTCATTTGGTTTTGTCAACAGCAGTAGAGGGATGTTGGATTCTTTTGCTAGTTCGATATCCACCTGTGCTTGTCTTCTGAACATTCTTTTACCGGCTTCAGTTCCTTGGTATAATGCAGTGCTTACCCTTTCTGTTTTTGAGGGTTGGTTTGAGAAGTACCTTAAAAATGACACCAACTGTATTGGGTTAAGTTGCTGTAGGTCTTTGTCAGTGAATTCCCTGAAGTTTTCATCTTTTGTTTTCATTGTGTAGCAGTTGAAGTGATCTACCCAAAGATGTTTTGTTAGTGGTTGTGCCTTGACTTTTATGAACTCAGTGATTGAAGGCATTGTGTAGTTTGGATCTTCCTCAACTGGTGATCCGGTTGACCTGTCAAAGGCTTTTCTTGATAGAGGGCTCATTGTGGGCCTGTCTTCTTCACTTTTGAGCATTTTCTCTTGGAGTTCTCTGACTTCTTCCCAGATGACCCTTTGCATATTTTGTTTTTCAGAGTAATCATCTTCAAAGGCTGATCCAGATATGAAAGATCCAGCTAATGAGGATGATTGTATTTGAGTCTGCTTGGCTGGGGTCTTCTTTGCTGTTCCTGGTGGAGAGAGGTTGAGAGATAGTTGTTTTCTGGGCAGTTTTTGTTGGTGGCTTAGGAGAGGAAGGAGGTGGAGGAGGTGGCATTCCTTCATGAGCTTTAGTTTAAGGTTTGCACTTCTTTGAGTTCTTTCTCTTGAGTTGTTCTTCTTCTTTCTCACTTGAACTGCTGCTTTGAAGTTTTGACTTCTTTATTGGAGGTTCAACAGAGACTGTGATTGGCTTTCTTCTCTCATCTGTTGTTTTTACTTTTTGTTTCCATTCTCTTTCTATATTTCTCATCTGATCTTCTTGAAAAGAGTGTTTGATTTCCAGGTTAGTAGAGATCAGCTGATTTGTTGTCAGTTTGCTTCTGACTGACCTTATTTCTTCTTTTGCCCTCTTTGCTTGATTTTTGCCCATGTCTTCAAGAGTCCTTTTCTTGTTTAGTAATTATGCAGAGAAACTTTTAATGATTTGTTCATCATTACTTATCTCTACAGTTTACAAATTTTGAAGACTTTTGCTTATTTCTTCAGAAATTTTGTTAGCCTCCTTGCTCAGTTCTTCTTTCCAGGTTCTCAGCTCATCTATTAGAGTATTTAGTTGTTTGGTGTTTTGAGCTGTGCGTCTTTCCACCTTCATGAGCTCTTCTGAGTTTGAGTGTTTGAGTTTTTCTAGCTCATGTAGGTCAATTTTCTGATCTCTTTTGCAGTTGAATATTTTCTCTCTGATTGATTGAGAGAATTCTAAGAGATCATATTTGAGTAGGATTCTGGGTAAACTTGGAGTTGGATCAACAGGTGATCTTTCTCCTTCTAACATACCAGTGGACAACACATGTCCATCAGTTTTACTAACATTTTCTCTGTTGAGAGTTTTGTTAGTGCCTAGAATACCAGAAATATCTGATGTTCCTCGGTCTTCCACATTCATTGTCTTTATCCTGAATGATTCAGACTCATGTGTTGTTTGATAATTCTTTTCAGAATTCTCATGTGTTGAATCCTCAGGGAACCAATCCCTGTGGGTTCTTTCCAAGTTTCCTTGACTCATTGAGTCTCCACTTGTTGGTGCTTGATGATGACTCTCAGAGTCATCAAACAAGCTGGGCTTGGTGGCTATTTGGAATGTGGATCGGAGGGGGTGAGTTTGGTGGTTGAAGTGGAAATTTTTATAGCTGAGGTGTTGGATTGTGATGTGGAGAGTCAGGTGAGGTCTTGTTTAGGTTGACTGATTCAGAGAAGTGGAGGTTTGTGGGCTTTGTTTTGGAATTGGTTGTTCTGGTTCAGATGGGTTCTGTTCTAGAAGTTCTATTCCTTCCTTGTACTTCATCAGAACTGGGGAGCTATCTGGTATATTCAAAAGTAAAGAAATAGGTACAGAGGATATAGAGTGTGTTGTACCTGATTCAAACTTTTTCAGAATTTTCAGGGTGGTTGACCTGTGCTTGGCTCCCTTCATAACCAACGATCCTTCCTGACATTTCTTGAAGATGAGTAGAGAAAGAAACCTTATAAATGGAATGTGGACAGTTTCTTTCTTTCTCCTTTTGTTTATCTTCAATTCTTTTCACCAGATTCCTCCATAGTATAGCTCCATAGTCTATTCGTTTATTCAGAATTATAGCGACCATTTATGGAGTATACTGATTCACTAGCTTGATCAGATGAGCCGATTTTAGCAGTTAGGCTGTAAATGAGTGTGTGCATCATCAGTTTCCACTTTCTCTCTAACTGATTAATGTTTATGTCTGAGATTGTGGTAAAGCTTGTTCCTTTGTTCAAGGAATTGATGGTTTTGAGGATTTCTGTTTTGGTTGGAGGTTGAGCAGGATTTTCTGGAGCTGTGAGGTCAGTTACTTGTCTGAAATCTTCTTCAGAAAACTGTAGGGTTCTTGTGGATTGATCTTCGTTTTCAATGAGCGCTTTAATCCATACCTTGTTAGTTGCAGTTTCAGTTTCCACTTTTATTGTTGACCAGACATTCATAAGAGCCTCTTTGGTGACTTCTTCGTCTTCGGTGAGGGCTGTCATGAGAGGCGAATATCTCAGTGCTTCTATGATAATCTGAACATCGCTGGAGTAGGCAGGTGGATTTAGATTTGCTCGCATATTGTTTTGCTCTATGTTGAATGTCTTGAATAGCGAGATTTGGGAGGATGAAGCCATTTTTTTATTTGAGGAAATGCTTTGCTTGGTGAGGATTGTAATTTTGTGAACGGTGTTTGATTTTGTGGATGAGTGAAGGTTTTATAGCATGGGAGAGATTCTAGGGTTTTAACGGCTCTTTTTCACCGATTGGATTGACTGGGTGGTGAAACGGATGTCCGTTGGATCATTGATTCTCCTCGTAACTGAAAAAAGTTACCGTTCCTATTTATTTGGAGCGTTTGATGTCTTCATTTTCGGTTGGGATTTCTTGGTGAAGATTTGTTCTGACCCCGAATTTGATGAGAATCAAATGTGTTTTTCTTTTATCAGCTCCAAATTTTTCAGAACTTTTCAGTGGTTCTTTGTCATTCCTTCTCTTCTTCCTCTTCCTCTTTCCCTTTTTGATTTTTTGTGTGTGTGTTGTGTTTGTGTGAGTATGTGTAAAATATTTTTCATTTTTTGTTTTATCCAGGCATTCAAACTTTTGTACAGAACTACTTCGGAATTTCCGGAGTTGTTCTGTATGACCATTTTTTTGTGTGATTGATCAAGAGCATGCGTTTGATGGTCCTTTTTGTTGCATATTGACATTTCTGCCCTTGTCGAGAACTACTTCGGAAATTCTGGAGTACTTTCTGTATGATTAGATCCTTAATGATGAAGTACAAAATTTTTATGCAATTTTGACCTTTTCTTGCAACGTCCCCAAAAGATTATATTTCAACAACTTTTTACAAAACTGACACCTAATACATATCTTTATTTAAACATTAAATTTAGGTGAAAGCATGTAGTTTTACAAGTACAGGGTAAGATGATTCTGGTGGGTATAGGAGGATGTGCTCTGGCTTCAAGTTGGAGAGGAATGTTATTATGAGAGATGGGTCTCAGGTTCTCATCATCTTCCTCTATAATGTCATTTGGAAGCCCAGTAATATGAAGACCAAGAAACCTTTGGGAGGGTAGGAGTTGGGTGTGATATTCACGAGGAATTCCTTCCCATTGTTTGGCTTGGCAGATTATACTCGTCACAAAGCGAGGATACAGAATAACTCTCTCTTCTACAGGAAGATAGCAGTTCTTTTTCATGTTTTGTAGAAGATAGTGAGAGAAGTTCATGTTAAGACCGTGAATCAGAGCATGCATGACCATTTGAGTGTCATGGTCAGCAAGATGATGATTATTGACCTTGGATGAGAAGCAGAGTTGAATTTGAGTGAAGAAGAACTGCCAGATGAGGGGAAGATGGAATCTGTTGGCCTGTTCTTCGAGAAAATCTCCATTATACCCAATGTCAATGAAGGTTTCAATGACTTGGGCCCATGTTGAAGTGGGTGGCCCCATTTTTGTCATTCAGACAAAGGGCTGAGCGAATGGAGTCCTCAGTGACTTCAAAGGTAAGTCGGTTCACTCGTGTTCTTATGGGGCTTCCTGGTAGGTTGGGATCAGATCTTGCATTCACCCAAAATTCCCTCAGAAATTCATATCTGAAGGGGGTGTTCTGAGTGAGTGCAAGACCGATGGTGCAGGTTTGCAGAAACCTCATCATTCTGGTAAAGGTCAGCTGATGGTTAGATGTGTGAAGGCATAGATTGTGAGTTTGGTGAAGGGGGATTTCAAAGGCTTGTCTATCTAATAGAGCTTGAAGGTCCATTTTCTGATGAGGGTTTGTTTAGATGAGTACCTGGATGATTCGGGAGAGATATCCATCTATTTGTAATCGGGAAGAGTTCAGAAGTCTGGAGATTTAGCAGTGAGACTTTTGGGTTTTGTCGGCTGCTTAGGCTCCTGACATTGGTCGTTGGGACGATTTGTGAGAGGGAATTAACTCTCTTTTTCATCATTCTCCTAGTTAGAGCTATTACTACCCCTTTTAGATGCCTTAACTCACAAAGATTTGTTTCCCGATATGCCTATTGCCTTTTAAATGTGTGATTTGATGGGCATCATTTCGCATCAGAAAGAGAAAGTCAAACCCTTTAAAGAGTTATGGATGCCTCCTTATATATATATATATATATATATATATATATATATATATATATAATAAAAATGAGAGAAAAACCAAAAGTAAAGAACTCCCCCTAGATATGTGCACGGTGGGAAGTTCTTACTCTCTCCCTTTTTTATTTTGTTTTTGGAACCCATTTGTTTTTGGGTTTTGTTATTTTAGTGACTTCTTTTCCTTTTATTTTCATAGATTTGGAAGACACACTCAAAGGGGTGTTAGAGTGCATTTGTTTTATGTCGAAGTGTCTTCCAATTAGTTTTACCATTTCATTGCACATGCAGTGCTTGTAAATGGTACTTTCCCCAAAAATTTCAAGATTTTGACTTGAGGAGCTGGATGACTCAGATTTGGCTTTATTGGAGTCATCAGAGTTGGTTTTGTTTTGACTCAGAGTTTCAAGAACTGGACTTTTGTTTTTGGAATTGTTGTCCAGTTGTGACTCTTTTTTACTGCTGCTTTTTACAAAGACAGTCTTGGAACCTTTAGTTCCTTGTATGTACCCGATTCCTTGTCCATAATTTCTTGGTGTGTTTGTCATTTTTTCAAGCTGATCATGGGCATTTATGAGACCATTTATTTTGTTTGTTTCCACGTGCAGTCTTTAATATAGAGTTGCACGTTCAGTCTCATAGTGATCAATTTTGGCTTTATTGCTCAAATTTTGAGTTTCTAGTTGCCTTAATCTTAACAATTCTTTTTCTCTATCCTCTTTTAGTTGATGAAGTTCAGACAGGAGAGAGTTAATTTCTTCTTCAAAAGTTTTAAACTTGTTTTCATTTAAAAGTTTGTTTCTTTCAGAATTTTCTTGAAGAACTTTATAGTTGACTGACATGTTATTGAATTGAAAAATTAGATCAGAGTGAGATGAGCTTACCTGCTTTTCATGTGAGATTTCGGATAGATCAGTTGAGAGAGATTCATCATTTGTCATAAGACATTTGTTGGATTGACATTTCTCTTCTGATGATGACTCAGAATCCTAGTTCTCTACTTCAGCTCATTAATGCCTTTTCTTTCTGCATGGCTTGTTCATACTTCTTTTTGTAGTATGCAGCATCTTTGAGTCTTTTATTCTTGCATTCTGAAGCATAGTGTCCCATTGTTCCACATTTGAAGCATCTTATCTCACTCTTGTCAACTTCAGGTTTGTTGTGATCAGATGATCGATTTTCGTTTTCTTCATTTTTAGAAAAATTGGTTTTGGTTGACCAGGAAGGATTCTTTTTGACTCTTCCAAATTGCTTGGTCAGTAGTGCCAGTGATTTTTCAAATGACTCATTTTCTGTCTCATGCTCAGAATATTCATTTTCTGAGTCACTTAGTTCCTTTCATTTTGAGTGGCTTGGCTCTTGTTTGATGTTTCTTTTTCTCTTTTCAGAGTAAAGAGCCAGTGGGTCCACTTTGGATCTTGAGATGTCCTTGTAGGATCGGTATTAGTTATGATTAAACTAAAACAAGAACTCTCTACCTGTAAATATAACCCTGCGGAATTAAAGTTATACTTCACTTTACTCTATCAGATTTAGTTCTCTTGTATTTGGTAGTGTTTGATTTGCATAAGTATAGTAACAACGAAGTAAGAAATACTCGGCACAATTTGAATTAACTCAAAGTTACACTATTACAAGGTGATCCAGAACCGTGTGAAACAATGAGCTAACTACTGCTATATATAGTGCAGATGAGATCAATGACAACCATTGATCTCAAACGATCTAATCTAAACCGTTTAATACAAAGTCAAATATAAACTACCAAAAGCATAAACTTCGACAATTGGAATATCTTCATCATCAGTATCACCAT
>JBCNJP010012036.1:0-14477 GCA_039602395.1 Deinandra increscens subsp. villosa
ATTCTTAACTAATACCGATCCTACACAAGGCATCCTTAGAAATCATGTGATATCATGTGGTTTAGACTTTAACCTACACTAGCCTTATTAAAACAGTTTACCGGATTCTCATGAATCTCAAAAATATTTTTCAGTTTCGTTTCAGAAATCGTTGTTTTGGTAATTCGCAAGTGCTTCCCATAAAGCACTTCAGGTTCATCAAGTGGGTGCCGAGCACTCCAGATTTTCAAGTTTATCAGGGAGGTGCCTAGCACTCTCGAGTTTGTCAGCATTGTTTTACTTTTAGTTATTCGGTGTGACCCAAACGGGTCCACGGTAATCGGGTTAGTGACACTCACCTTTGGTTGCACTGCTACACTTGCTAATAATCCAAGTATTGCTTATCGAAGACCTATGAACACGTTTAGGTCTTAAGTATTAGTTTTGTGTCTAATCTTTACTTAACGTCACTATGGCCCATAACATAGCACGTTTGGAACTATGACTCGACATACAGACACACGACACCGATGGTTGATCATAAACAAGGGTTCATATATATCAGGAATCAAAGCATGTATCATCATGGCATAATCATGTAAGTCATGGCATAACATTCAAGCAAATTGTACAAGTTTAGATTCTGGTCTCAGTTTCGCTAGCAGTTTCGCTAGTCAGTTTCGCTGTGTACACGGGCAGCACTTTCGCTAGGCAATACCCGATGACACAGTTTCGCTAGGCTAGTTTCGCTCGAAACTGTTGGCATAGTTTCGCTAGCCTAGTTTCGCCCGAAACTGGTTTGAACTTTCGTTCAGGGAATTTCGCTCGGTAGATTCGCTCGAGCTGGTCTGGTTGGTTTACCCGGCGACACTGCAGTTTCGCTGCATAGTGTCGCTGGAAGGAGATATACATAGTTTCGCTGGACAGTTTCGCCCAGAGAACACCACAGTTTCGCTGATCGCGAAAAACATACGGATCAGCCTAAAAATCAACCTAACAGCTTCCATCTTTACATGCAATTCATTGTTTAGCATACATAGGCATTTACCAACATAAATCAGCAAGCTTTAACACCTTAAACATGCATTTTGTCATCAAATCACTCAAAATACATATAAAACCCTAAAATGGCTAAAATAGCATAAATCTCTATCATGGTTGGATTTCATACGCAAAGTTGTGAACTTTATAACAGATCTAGCATCCCTAAGCAACATACTAGCAGATCAAGCAGTTTCATGAAGGTTTAAGCATGCTTTTTAAGAAAACTCAAAGAAAAGGCATAAAAGAAAGGTTTTGGGACTCACGATTCGATCAAGGAATCGAATGGATGTTGTTTTGAGGCTGAGATCTTGATGTTTGGTTGTGTTTCTCGACTGACCAGATTTCCAGAGGTGTGTGTGTGTTTTGGAGAGAATGGTGCAACAAAATGAGGCAACTAGGGCTTTATGTTATTATATATCAGGGCCTAGTTTCGCTGGCAGTTTCGCTGGCCAAGCGAAACTGGCTCTGGTCACAAGTGAGCCAACAAGCTGCCGGGCGACATTATAGTTTCGCCCGGTAGTTTCGCTGGTTACCCAAAAGTGGTCAATTTCACATTCTAAGCAAGATAAACACGATTCACAAATTGTCATGCTATTCATAATATTAAATCATGCGTTTAAATCACATTGCACATAATGACAATCATAAATGAACACATAGCACATATGGGCGGGTTCGGTGATCAACCAAAGGACGTGGACGTATTCGGCCTAGTTAAGCATTAGTTACTAAGTTAACACTTATAACGTAACTAACGGAAATGTCTAACGGAAGTTAACCTTGAAATTCTCGGATGTCACATCATTGTCTTAAAATGTTCAATTTTTAATGTTTTTCGTTTTTCTTTTTTTTTTAATTGTCTTTTTTTTGTTCTTAAAAGTTTATCGCAAATAAAAAAAACTAAATTAACAAAACTGAGTTTTATTTTTAGTGAGTTTTATTGAGTTTTATAAGGGGTCTACGGGGTCTACAAAAAATAATATCCCCTTATTTTTTGTAGACCCCGTAGACCCCTTATAAAACTCAATAAAACTCATTAAAACTCACTAAAAATAAAACTCAGTTTTATTAATTTAGTTTTTTTTTATTTGCGATAAGCTTTTAAGAACAAAAAAAGGTAATTAAAAAAAAAGAAAAACGAAAAACATTAAAAATTGAACATTTTAAGACAATGAGTTTTAAAAATCAATGAGTTTAAAATTCAATAAACTCAATAAAACTCAGTGTTGCGTTTAAAACTCATTATTTTAAAACTCATTGTCTTAAAATGTTCGATTTTTAATGTTTTTTGTTTTTTTTAATTAATTTATTTATTTTTTTGGTTCTTAAAAGCTTATCGTAATAAAAATAACCAAATTTACAACACTGAGTTTTATTTTTATTGAGTTTTATAGGGGTCTACGGGGTCTACAAAATTTAAGGGGTCTACACGGAACCCTCTCTCTCTCTCTCTCTCTCTCTCTCTCTCTCTCTCTCTCTCTCTATATATATATATATATATATATATATATATATATATATGTATATGGAAAAGATCATAGGGGGAATTTTCTTATATATAATTTATAGGGTTAGGTTCAAATGAGAACTTTTTATTTTGAGAACTTTTGAGAACTAAATCTCAACCACAAATTTCAGGGGGGACCACTACAATTCATGGGAGGGGGGATACATGGAATAAACATGTGGCTCAAATTAGTTCTTTTTAGTTCTCAAACCAAATTGGTTCTCAAATGATCCTCTCCCTATATATATATATATATATATATATATATATATATCAAAAGTTCTCAAAACAAAAAGTTCTCATTTGAACCTAACTCTATATATATATATATATATATATATATATATATATATATATATATATATATAGGATTAGGATCGTGTGAAAACCCATTTATTTTGTGAAAACGTGAAAACCACTTTAAAACATTTATAACTTTTTCATACGTTAATGTTTTTTCATGAAATTTGCGCCAAAAGTCTTAGAATTACGTTATCTTTAATTCTATAAAAACCAAAAACAAAAAAAAAACGTTTTTTCATTTTTTTTTTTTCCGTTTTTGGTACACATGTGTACCACAATAAAAAAACTCAAAATTTAATATGAGTTACGAATAGTTTTAAAAGGAAATTGCACCCTAATTATTATAGTTTTATTATCTTTATATCTAAAGAAAAAAATAACATTTTATGATTTTTTAAGTATTGCTACACATGTGTACTATGTTTAATTATCATTCGTAACATAAATGTTTTATTGTTTTTAGTATGTTTTTAATATATTTTTAACATAAGGAGTGTTTTTATACTTTATAATTCGTTTTTGTGTAGTAGTAGTGATGATGGTACACATGTGTACCAAAAACGGGAAAAAAAAAACGTTTTTTTTTTACGTTTTTTTTTATAAATATTGTTTTCCAGAGTTATAGATAACGTAATTCTAAGACATTTGGCGCAAATTTCATGAATAAACATTAACGTATAAAGAAGTTATGTAGGTTTTAAAGTGGTTTTCACGTTTTCACAAAATAAAGGGTTTTCATAGGATCCTTCCCCTATATATATATATATATATATATATATATATATATATATATATATATATAGGTAAAAGATCAATGTAGACCCCTTGTTTTTTGTAGACCCGGTAGACCCCAAAAATAACCATTGGATTAGATTAGATCAAGGGCTAAGATTAGATTTGAGGATTTAAATGAGATTTTGGCTGAAAAAACGCGGAGGGGTATTTTCGTAATTTTTCAGCGTCATTTAAAAGTTGCAGTGAGTTTTATATTTTGTACTGAGTTTTATATTCTGTACTGAGTTTTATATTTTGTACTGAGTTTTATTTTTTGTATTGAGTTTATACTCAACATTGAGTTTTATACTTAACACTGAGTTTTATAACTTGGTGACTTATATAAAACTCACTAATAAAACTCAGTGAGTTTTATAAATCACTGAGTTTTAACAGAAGGGAGATAATGATAATGATAATCAGTGAGTTTTAAAACTTAGTGAGTTTTAACTAAATTTTATAACTCACAACATAACTTGGTGACTTACATAAAACTCACTAATAAAACTCAGTGAGTTTTACAAATCACTTAGTTTTAACTGAAGGGAGATAATGATAATGATAATCAGTGAGTTTTAAAACTCAGTGAGTTTTAACTAAATTCTACTATTGAGTTCCAAAACAACAAATCTAATAAAAATCAATCAAATCCATATAAAATTAACTGATAATGAATGTTCAAATTCTGCTATTGAGTTCCAAAACAACGAATCTTACAATAACTGTTGGTGAATTGAAGCTTATACACAAACAAAGCCCTAGAATCAGACGAAATGGAGAATTAACAGATGAAAACAAAATATACTACAGGAACTGAAATAATCATATATATATATACCAAGAAAATGAGATACGAGTAACTCCCCAGCGAATAGCATCTCTCCATCCACCACAAACACCAGCAGCAACTATAATCGTCCGATCATCCAACAAACAGACAATTCGCACCAAAAGCTCCACCGGAATCTCACTCCAATCCATCACCACCATTGCCAAATTTCCTTCAAATTCCATTGTTTATTCAAACTAAGAGCAGTTATCATCATTCGAATGCCACACCGTTGACTCAGAAAGTCAACCCATTTGACTCAGAAAGTCAACCCATTGACTATGAAAACCATTCCATTCAATATACAAACGTTTTTGCATATAATTCTTCACCAGCCCCTGAATCATCCTATCTTCAAATTCAACCCAAAATTCTCACTTTGCAGGCTCTCATATGGTATGAACACCAATCCATATACCAAACCAAAGCATATCTCCTTCCTTCTACCTTAACAGAAGCCAAATGTCCTCATTTCCTTGCTCATTATAACTTCTTATAGAACTTTTGTTGTATTCCACCTGAATTGAAAACAATTAGTTTTAAACACACCAATGAGTATTTAACTCAACATTGACTTTTATTAAAACTCAAAATTGTCATAAAACTCAATAGTGAGTTTTATAGAACAATGAGTTTTAAACTTACTAATTATGAACATTAAGTTTAAAACAGTGAGTTTTAAGCTCAAGAATAAGTTTTAAACACATCAATGAGTTTTAACAATGAGTTTTAAACTCACATTATGAACAGCCGTATATAAAACTCACTGTTATAAAAACAAAGAGTTTGTAGTGAGTTTAAAAAATAGAGAGTTTATAATCTCACTCAAAGTTATAAAACTCACTGGCAAAATTAAACATATTAAAACTCACTGATTATGAACTAAAAGTTACAAACAAGTTTTCAAAACACGTCTTTTAAACTCAACGGTGATTTTTATTAAAACTCAAAATTTTCATAAAACACAACATTGAGTTCTATAACTGAGTGAGATTATAAACTCTCTACTTTTTAAACTCATTGCAAATTCTCTGTTTTTTAATCAGTGAGTTATATATACGGCTGTTCATATTAGTGAGTTTAAAACTCATTGTTAAAACTCAACAGTGAGTTTTATAACATCTTATATAACAATGAGTTTTAAACTCAACAATAAGTTTTAAACACATCAATGAGTTTTAACAATGAGTTTTAAACTCACTAATTATGAACAGCCGTGTATAAAACTCACTGACTAAAAAACTCAATGAAGCTCACTGTTGAGTTTTATAGAATATTTAGAGTTTTAAACTTGTTTCTGTTCATAACCAGTGAGTTTTAAAACTCACAACTTTGAAGCATCACTTTAGATCATTAAAACTCATTCAAATTGTAGTTTAAACTCATAAAATATAAAGCACATTGTAGTTTTTGAGCATTAATAGAAGGTTAAAGTACTAAAAAAATTAAGAGAATAAAACTCTATGGTATTTGATTAGTAACTTCATATCTTGTAACTTTTGGAGCATTAATAGAAAGTTAAAGTACTAAAACAAATTATAAAACTCCTTTTTTTAAAACTAGCTGGAAATTATAAAACTCACTAACAATTAAAACTGATCAAGCTTTTTATGAAACAAGATTTAACATGCCTTCAATTAAATACAATTCATAGATATGTTGATAACTTCGTACAACTAAATGACTTGATATATTTTGAAGTTGACATCAAGGCTTTGAAAAAAGCCATCAACTATAAAACAGAGAGTATACTTAAGATTATTATAGGTATATGCATTAGTTAAACTACTAATATTAGTTCTAAAAAAATTGTGTGAGTCGTGTAGCATCTGTTTAACAACTACAATTCCTTTAATCAAATACAATTCATAGATATGTTGATAAATTTGTACAACTACATGACTTGATATATTTTGAAGTAGATTTTTGACATCAAGGTTTTGAGTCTTTGACAAAAGCCTTCAACAATAAAACAGAGTGTATACTTAAAGATCATTAAACTACTGATATTAGTTCTAATACATGCCACAGACTAGAAATCAGACTCATAAGGCAGTATTAAACTCATTGCTACTCATGTCCGATTCTAGTGAACAACATATCTATATATTTCGTGAGTTAATATACAATTGCTATCCTCTTAAACTCTAGTGAGTTTTAATTATGTATGAACAACATACATAATTATGAATTAGAATTTGAAGTATGAATCAAATTAGAGGAATCAAAATAAAACTAAGAAGTTGGATAACGATAACATTTAAAACTCATATGTCATATTTGATTACCTTTTCTCTTTTCAATCGCAGTCGGAGATACTGATGGTTATTTACTTGTTAAAGGCGGTGTTGAGCTCATTTTAGTTCCTGAGTTTTCAGCAACTGGAGTTTGATAGTCGATTAAGGCGGATTGATTGCGGATTTAGAGGTTTGATGGCGATAATCGACCCGCGATCTGGAGTTTGATCGTCGATTAAAAACCCTGCGTCGTTCTTCACGGTAACAGAGCGGATTAGGGCTTTATGAGTGTAAAAAGGATAATCAATGTTTATGATTTCTTTTGGACCATCGTACCCCTCCTTTAAAGAAACTCAGAATTAAAGATCGTACGGTTAGGAAAGGGGTCTACGGGTCTATGGTTTTTAAGGGGTCTACAATGAACCCTTCCCTATATATATATATATATATATAGTGAAAAGTTCATTGTAGACACCCCCATAAGTGTAGACAGGTAGACATCCTTTTTCACCATTAGATCTCTTTGATCTAATGGTTATGATTATTTTCTTTTTTTCTTTTTTTTCTTTTTTCTAATTGTTTAGAAAATTTCACATGTGAAAACACATGTGAAATAAAGTAATTTCACATGTGAAATAGAGTGTCTACCTGTCTACACTTATGGGGGTGTCTACAATGAACCTCACCCTATATATATATATATATATATATATATATATATATTGTTTTCTAAGAAGGTTGAGCCGGATATATAATGTTAACGTACTAATTGATGGTTCTTGATTTGGTGATGGTAATTTGAAAGTGGGTTTTTGAGGAAAAAGAAACTAAAGCTGGAAACGTCGTCGTTAGTCAAAGTCAAAGTACCCCAAACATAGGTAGTAACAATGTGCAATTTTCCTAATAAATTTAATTAGTCAAGTTTGTTTACTTAGTATGCAAGCCAATGAAAAGAGAGTGCGAGTCTCTTTTAAAAAATTGACATTTTCTCTATACCGATTACAAGACAAAACGGCATAAAAGTAAAATACCATGAATATTCGATGTGTTAAAACAGGGAAAAAGAACAAGTAAATTGTCCATTTGTAGGGAGGCCAGACACCCATAAAAAATGTATTTTTTTTTTTTGAAAAAAAAGATGGTCGATTGATATCCACTCACTGAGTGTTTCAATGGCATCTTTTTATTATTGGAAAACAGATGGTCGATTAATATTATACTTTGGTTGTATAATATGTTTGACGCTTTCAACAATGTAGGAACCTAAAGTTTCTCTTATTGATAACCGACTGGTCCTTTTGGCTTATAACATTGGACGTCATGCTTTTGTTGATCTGAACAAAGTTAGAACTATAGTTATTAAAGGTCGCGGGAAGCTGAATATAATATTAGGTATGCTTATTGTCTTCATCTCTATGCATTGAATGTCATACTTGGTTTGACTCGCAAACCCATTTTCGGCAGAATGTCCTTCCAATTCCTCTACATTGGAAGGGTATGTGTTGTATTTTACCGATTATGTAACAAGTTATGGTATGAGCAGTCACAAACCTAACCAGAGAAATCAACTGATCGAAAGACTGAAATACAACATAGAATCAACAACTCGAAGATTCAATCATCAGAAACAATGAACCCACAAAGAAGAACAAACTCAATCAACAAGATTGAGTTTGTGACACATAAAAACCCTAACAAGAAAACGAAGACTAGGACCGTCTTCTCGAGAGCAATAACCGAAAACTGCACGTAAGCAGAGAAAGAGACTTTTTGTGTTATATTCTCAGACCCTAATGCTTATCTTTTATATACGGTCCACAAGCCCAGCATCTTGACAACAGATGCAGCTCCAACCCAGCTACAAGTCCAAGCCCACAACAACAATTAAACTCCTGAATAAATAATAAACCCCAAACAAACACAAATTTAGAATATTAACTTTATATTTTGTAAAATATTTGAGAATATGGAATTGATAAAAATACAAACTATATGTATTTTTAACAGGTTACTCTCTTCTGTAGAAGATGAGTGATAGGAGGAGGGTGAATTCCATGGCTGGAAGCATGGTGCGGCGGTGGTATTATCTATCACTGGCCATGCTTTAATTGTTTGACCGAGTGTGCATAATTCCTAGATGAAGAGTTATACTTAATAATAAATGTTTAATTTATTTGACACACTTGATCAATTTGATTTTCAGGTACATTTTTGAGTTTGACATGTTCAAGCAAATTGACCTTTTTTTTAGGTAAGTAAATCGATCCATAATTGCTATTTAGAGGACAAATAGAGATAATCATGATATATGTGTAACACAAGTAGGTCAACCCGCGCTTCGTGACGGAACTGAACCGTTTTAGAATTCGGTTAGCAAAACCATGTGATATGCGATGTGCAAATGTAAAAATGTAGGGATTAAAAGAGTTTATGTTGTATATGCTTTAAAAAAATTATGGCTAATTCCTCTTATGCTTCGAGTGCATACATATTTTAGCGATACTACTATTTGCGAACCTCATAAAACACTATCCTCATAAAACAATATTCCAATGGTGTCTAATTAACAATGGTGTCTTGACCTCACATGCATCAATGGTGTCTTGACACCTGCACTTTAATATTGTGTAAAACTGTTCTAAACCCAGTCTTCGACTTTCAAATATGTAAATAGAAATAAGCAGTTCAAAATCAGTGAAATTACATAACTATGTTGTGTTATGTGTTAGTTATTGTGACGAACCGAAGCGCACGTTGGCGTGTGGGTGGCCCGTCACTAAACCAAATTTGACGTTGAAAATTTTGATAGTACTTTCTAAAACAATTTAAATTGAACCATTAACTTAATTTATTGGAATTTTAAAGTTTTGATATATATAAAACTGTACAAAGCTGTAAAAACATACAACTCTTTCTAATTTATTATTATCGCTCCTAAAAAGCTGAACAAAAAAAGGCCTAATAAAATAAATTTTAGAAAGACCTCAAATATTTAGTTCATCTCGGAGCTTAAAAACAATTTATCATACCTGAATGCTCGTCAGCTCCATACATCATAGATTGATTTCCCAAAGAAAGACCTTTATGTTATGGAACTTAAAGGCTAAAATAGTGTAAGATGTGCTTCAAATTACATAACTTGATGCTTCTAAACAATTTTAAGGAGTATCTATAGTCCAATATCTCCAGCAGTAAGTTTGGTTCCATCAATGTGAAGAAGAAATGCAGATTTAAGTTGCAAACAATCAAGGTCAATAGATAAATTGGTCCTAAACATCATTAAGGATTGCATATTTAGATAACTATGTTATTTGATGCCACTTTATAATAATAAAAAGTGAAAACAAAGAATAAAAGTAGTTACATGCTTTTCAAAACATCAAAACAATGAGTGGTGTAACATGCTCTTTTAGGTTTTGTGGTTAATTAAATGCTAACCAAGTTAGAAGCAGACCTGATTCCATTGCCACGACTTCATTTCTTCATGTTTGGTTTAGCCACAAAATGCCTTCAAATGGAACTCTAAAATATTAAATTAAGTGGTAAGCTAAATGTCATATCTATGTGATTCATAAGTGTGTTAGATGAAGGTTCATAAAAATAAATCATATAACTACACATAAGCATCACTATCATTTTGGATGAAATAATGATAAAAAAAATGCATCGTCAAGGATTATTTTTACCTTTTTTTTCTTCGAGGGCCAAGAAGTAATGCCATTCTGCATACTAAGTGGATCACAATTAACAAAACGATAGACTTTTAGTGCCAAAACAATATTTATGACCTGATGTTGATTGCACCTTGAAGATCTAATAATCTCATTAACATTGGCCGGTTCTCCTCCCTTCCCTTTGTATATCCTCATTGTCTTAAGTCTTTCAAAGCTAAAATCACAGAATCTAGACTGGAAATCAATTAACAACAATGAAAGAGAGAAAGAAGAATCTTATTAATGGAGGAAAATTACAAGCGCACCCAAAAAACAATGACACCCGGTCTTATATATACTCTAACTTGAGACCTTATTACAAATAAACGGAAACTAACAACCTAACTAAAATATTACACAAATCACCCTTCTACCTTTAGCTAGATGCTAAAATTGGAATTAAGCTTTCTAACAAACACCCCTCTAATTCCAAAACTTCCAAACTTCTTTCTTAAAACAGGAAACTAGATATTTCTGTGCAATGATAGACTAATATCATCACATAGCAGTGGTTCCATGAACTTGCATATGCTAATGTATCAATCTCCCATTCCAATGAGAAACACTAGTTATCCTTTCAAATCATGAATTTGCAATAAATTCTTCATTTCAGAGAATTTTGTCCTCCCCAAAGCCTTTGTTAACCCATCTCCAACCTGCAATGACCCTCTAATAAACTTCACTTCAATTTGATCATCCTCTATACACTCTCTTATGAAGTGAAATATCAAATTAATATGCTTTGAGCGACCATGAAACACAGGATTCTTCATAAGTTGTATGGCTGACTTATTATCAACAAAAAACACTATTTTATCATGTTTCATCCCTGTGATTTCAGTGAGCAGTCCTGTAAGCCAAATCCCTTGACAAGCAGCTAATGTTGCTGAAATGAACTCTGCCTCACAGGATGACAAGGCTACAATCTTCTGTTTTTGTGAAAACCAGGAAATGAGTGACCCATTGTAGAAAAAAAGCATTTCCTGATGTGCTTTTACCATCTTCACTTCCCATACTATGAGTACTATCACAATATCCCACCAATCCTCCCTTTATGCCACACTTATATGCAAGACCATGATCCAAAGTTCCTTTAACATACTTCACTATATGCTTCAAAGCCTGCAAATGCTCCATCCTTGGTTCCTGCATAAATCTACTAAGATAGCTAAAAGCAAATGTTATGCCTGGCCTAGTTTGAGTTAAGTACCTTAATGACCCTATGATTCTCCTATAGTTTGTAGGATCCACAACCACTCCACCCTCTTCCTTCCTTAACCTCAAACCAGGTTCCATAGGAATCCTAGACTCATTACTATCATCGAAACCTGCCAACTTAACTATTTTCTTAGCATAAGAGGATTGTTTTATCTGTATCTCACTCTCAGGCTGGTGAACTTCTATCCCAAGATAGTAGTTTAATAAGCCTAAATCAGTCATTTCAAACCTATCTTTCATCTGCTTTTTAAACACAGTCACTTCTTGTTCATTACTCCCAACAACCAACAGATCATCAACATAAACAGCTACAATAAGACTAGAATCTTTCTTGAGTCTAGTATACACATCCTGTTCATGTTTACATCTTAAAAATCCTATTTCCTTTAAGACACTATTAAGTTTCTGGTTCTAAGCTCTAGGAGCCTGCTTTAAACCATAAAGAGCCTTATCAAGCTTATACACTTTGTGCTCACACCCCTTCACCTTAAATCCCTCAGGCTGCTCAACAAACACTTCTTCTCTTAACTTTCCATGCAGAATAGCAGTTTTAACATCCAGGTGATATACTTTCCACCTCATCCTAGCTACATAAGCTAAAATAAGCCTAATAGTATCTATTCTAGCAACAGGGGCAAAGACCTCCTCATAATCAATTCCAAATTCCTGGACATACCCTTTTGCAACCAATCTTGCCTTATACTTAATGACCTCACCCTTAGGATCCTTTTTAATTTTGTATAGCCACTTAAGACCAATAGGCTTACAGTTCTTAGGAGGATCTACCAATTTCCAAGTTTTGTTCTTTTCAATGGATACTAACTCATCTTTCATAGCTATTCTCCACTTATCATGAGACTTAGCTTCTGAATAAGAACCTGGTTCATCTTCCTGGGTTAGCATCAATTCAACTAATTCTAACTCCTCCTGCCTATATTGCATCTGTCTTAGCCTATTGTCTAACACATAATCCTGTAACTTTGTAGGAACAACAGGCACCCTTCCTGACCTTCTAACACCAGTTCCACTACCCTCAGCACTAGCCTGTTCACTGGTTTGAGGATTTCCCTGTGGAGACTGTGTAGGGGATTGCACATTAGGGGAGTAATGAAGTGATTCTTCATCATTAGTAGAGTCAGTACTAGCCTGATCATCACTACTTTGATCCCACTCTATATGTGACACCCGGTCCAAAAATCAGGTCAACCCTCTCTCCGTTGACTTTTGTTGACTTTCATTATGTGATAATTATATGATTACTATTTTAAGCCGCATGATTAACTACGTTTAGCTAAATGATTAACCAACTGAAATCCCGCGTTTGTATATCCGTGAAATACGAAAGTCTCATATTATTAAATATGGAATTTTAATAATAAGAAAGTAAATATAAAATTTGACATTTTATATTTTATTAAACTGATATAAACTATTAAAACGTTTTACGAACTTAGAATGTTATGAAAAATGTTACGTTGTGAAGACTTAGCCAATTGTCCAAACCGTTTAGCCTATTGGGCCCAGTAAGCCCAATAAGCCCAAACATGTCCAGATCAACCCGAAAACTTAACCGAAGGATCACCTCGACTCACCGAGTTAATTTCCCAAACCCAAGACAGGCCCAACCCGAACTCGGCCAACCTTCCTCTTTTTCCCTTGGGCTTCGGCCCGTACCCATACCTCAAACCGAACGGGCTTCGGCCCGTTTTCCCTCCCCATTTCGATTGGGCTTCGGCCCAATTGTGAAACAAATTAATTAATTTGTTTAGCCACAAGTTTTATAAAAAAATTAACCCACTAATATTTTTATAAAGTTTGGACCAACAACTTTTATAAAAATAAAAACCACCACCTTATTTGATTAAGTAAACTTGGGTTATACTTTAAAAAGTTATGATTTTTATAAACTCCTAACCCTTACATATTTTATAAAAGCTACTAGACTTTTATAAAATTTATGACAACTAATCAAGAAAGCTAGAGATCATGAGAGGGTGACAACACACCATTAACCAATGGGTATTAAGGCTAATCTAGCTTATAAAAGAGAGGATCAAGTCCCCCACTTGTCTCCTCACACCCAACACAAATCACCACCACTCTCCCTTGCTCCCTCCCACTTTCGGCCAAAGACCACCCCAACCACCGAGCCGCCGCCGCTGCTCCACTACCGGCCACCCCCGGCCACCGTAGCGCCGCCGCCGGACCACCACAGCCCCGCCGGACCGCCGCCACCTCCACCTCCCTTCTCGGTTCTTCTTCTACACTCCTTGTGAGTGTTTCTAACCCCTTTTTCATCTATGTTTCTTCAATGTTTACCACCCAAGAAAAGCCTACAAGTCTTGACAAACTAAACCAAATGATCAAAGAATGCTTGTGTTTGTTAATCAACTAACAAAACTCTCTTCTTTACCTCCTTCTCTCAAGATCAAACACTCCCTTTTGGTGCATTTTAAATGCTTAAAGATAACCAAAGAGTGTGGTGAAACACACTTGTGAAATCTAAAAGAAAGTAATAAGTGTGCACCAAGATTCTTGTATTTATGAAACCATGGTTTCATAAGTTAGTTGATTTTAACAAAACCTCAATCTATACATGTTTATATTTATTTTTCCTAACACAAAAGTGTTAGTGATTGTTATTTATTTATTTGTCCTAACACAAAATGTGTTAGTTGATTGTTATTTTTATTTAAAAGTCCTAACACCAATGTGTTAGTTGATTATTTTTTTTATTTAAAAGTCCTAACACCAATGTGTTAGTTGATTTTTTTTTATTTAAAAGTCCTAACACCAATGTGTTAGTTGATTGTTATGATATATGTCCTAACACAATGTGTTAGTTGATTTATTTACAAATCATATTATGTTAC
>JBCNJP010012037.1:0-14475 GCA_039602395.1 Deinandra increscens subsp. villosa
GAGTAAGGGTAAAATGAAAACTCTTTGAGTTGAGAAAACTTTCAAAACTCATTCTACACCCTTCCCTTGATCATGTCAATCTAATGGTTCTCATATTTTCTTGATTTTTCATTTAAACATATAAAGTCCATTTTCTACTTTTTGTTGTTGAACGGGTATTATTGTCAAATTCTATTTCAAATTCACTTTTACAAACCTGACACCACCTGATGCATGTCACCCTTCTCACCCCCATCAAATCGAACTAAATACCCCCTATACCATTTTTCCCTCTATCTTCTCCAACTTTCCCTCTTTTCCATTGATACAAGATTTCTTATCTTCTTCATCATGATCGATATTCATATTTCTTTATCATTACCCCTGATTTATGATCTAAACTGTTCTTTTTAGTCTAGGGACCTTTCGGTTCCTTTTTTTTTCATCTTACTATCCCTAATGCACCTACACCCCCATTTTCTTTTTTGGCAAACTCAAGCATCTTGTTTATGGCGTCCCATCTGAAGTTCCCAACCAGTCTTGAGAAAAATGAGTCCGTGAAGAAGCTGGAAACGAACCGGTTCTGTTCAGATTCAGATTCAAATCACAGGTTATCTTCTTCAGTTAAGCTCCTCTAATGGCAAAATTCGACTTTCTTAATCTTATGACTAAAAATTGATATCAATAGTATTGTTATATTCATGCGAAATCACTGTTAAATTAGATCGAAGTTTCATTCAATTTTGAAGAGATCGATTGTTGCAAATCGAGTTCTTGTTCATCGTTACGCCATGCTTGATTCCAGATCTTCATCTCAGCTCGAAATTGCAACAAATTGGATCTTATTCCGATCATATTTCAACTACGAGTTGATTGCAAGTTTTGGATTAGAATTTCATTAGGAATTGAAGAAGTTGTGCTAGATTGAAGTTTTTTGTTGCTATACACATTCATACGTACATACAGGTTGTAGAAGAAGGAGACATTCTCTCTCCTTGTCACCGTGACGTCAGCAACAGGAAAGTTTTCATTTGTGACCCTATTTTCATTATTTCTATTTCAAATAGTTTCTTATCTCATTTCAAAATCAAATTTTTAATTAGCTTCAAATTGACTTGGTTCATTCGTACGATCTAATTTAGTCTCACCTGCAACCCTATCATTCTGGTTCATCCACATATGTTTTTTTTATTACGCGTGTTACATATGCTTTTTTAATAATGGTACGTATGTAAATCTACACACGTGATGTTACATCTAATGTTACAACTTATGTTGCATGTGTCATATTGTGTAATTTTACAAGCTTGAATAAAATTGTTTTCTTATATTTTTTTAATGATGTTACACATATAAATTCACTCTTGTCACATGTTACATCTAATTTTCTGAGTTTTATAGATGTTAATGGTGACGTAATTTGTGTCACGATTTCTATTTGTCAATAATCATGTTTCGTATGTAATTTAAATATGTATCATTCTCTTGGATATTTTTGTTTATTTTAATGTTAAGCGTGTGTTACATATGTTTTTTATTCACCTTATGTATGTACATTTACACTTGTGTTATATATGTATTGTTATATCTTATTCTACATGTATCATATTGTGAAACGTTCTAAAATTTAATACACTAATCATAATAAAAATAGTGTATTACAACTTACACGCGTGTTACATATGTTTTTTTATTAATGTTACATATGTAAATTTTCAGCTGTGTTATATATGTAATGTTACATCTTATGGTTCCATATATGTTACACATGTAAATATGTTTCATGTGTCATCTAATAATCTATTTAAGTTTATATATATAAATATATATATGTCATTTTTTTGTTACGTTTCATATTGATTGTAATGATTTCTTATAATATAATATATATATATATATATATATATATATATATATGTTTTTTCTTTAAGTGGTAAACAATCTAACATTTGATGATGTGAGTTTTTTTCATTTATTTAAATATTCTAAAGTAATATTCTTTTATCCCTAAGGATTTCTCAAGAAAGTTAGTATTTTAATTTAATTTATTACACATGGAAAGAAGATTCAACAGTTACACAATTTCATAATATTTGCCTATTGTAACATATGTAATATGTTAGCGATGTTACCTTTGTAACTTCTTTACATCTTATTATTTATTTGAATTTACCTATATAGTTTTTCATGTATTTGTATCTGTAATCCCCTTATACTTTCAACTAGAAACTAATTTATGTAACATTTTCAACCACCAACTAAAATTTTTACATTAGAATTCATTACGAGTCTTTAATTTTTGATGTTATATATGTAAACTCTTTATTAAAAAAAATAATTCATTACGAGTTCTTTATTTATAATTCATTAAGACCCTTGAAAAGGATGTTATATATGTAAATTTACTTACGTAAAATGTGTAGCTCAATTTTTTTAACACAATGTATTTTATAGGCATGTTATATATATAATATCTTATGCTACATATGTAAAATCTAATGTTATGTATGTAAATTTCCTTATGTATGTAAATTTCCACATGTATTTACATATGTAAATTTACTTACCTAACGTATGTACATATGGTTCCATATCTGTTGCATATGTAATTTTAATGTGTAACATATTATCATTTGTTAAATATGTCTTTTTAAAGATGTTGCATATGCAACTTTTTCTTATCTAACATGTTATATATCATTATCTATTTGAAGCTTCATAGGTATTGTCTAATGTTATGTATGTAAATTTACTTTTGTAACATGTGTAAATTTACTTAGTGATGTTACATCTGTAACATGTTTACATCTTATTATCTATTTGAATTTACCTATATAGTTTTCCATGTATTTGTATATGTAATCTCCTTATACCTTCAAGTAGAAACTAATTTATGTAACTCTTTATTAAAATAATTAATTCATTACGAGTTCTTTATTTTTTAATTCATTAAGACTCTTGAAAAGGATGTTACATATGTAAATTTACTTACGTAAAATGCATAACTCAATTTTTTTAACACAACTTGTTTTCTATGCATGTTATATATAATATCTTATGCTACATATGTAAAATCTAATGTTAAGTAGGTAATTTTACATATGTAAATACATTTACATATGTTAGGTTTGATTATCTATTTAAAGTTACATATGTAGTGTCTAATGTTACTTATATAAATTTACTTATGTATCAAGTGTAGCTCCCAATTAATTTGTTTCTTATTTTTGTCTATATAGCATGTGTAATGTTTACGTATATGAACTCATGAACATGTTTTCTTTGTAGGTGAAGGGATTTTTGTGTCAAAGATAAAGATAATTATCAAGAATGAAGCATAATTAGCTTTTAATTTTTTTTGTTAGGTTCTTATATTTTTTGTTAGTTTTCTATATTTTTTGATCGTATTTTTAATATTTCAGCCTGTATGAAATGAAACATTTTGTGTAACGTTACACGTGTTATTAGATTTTTATAAGTATACGTATGTTAATTTCTGTATTGATAATGGATAACATGAAATTTACAGATGTGTATCATCCCCTTGGATATTTATGTTTGGTTTAATGTTTTTTAATAATCTTACGTATGTAAATTCAATAATGATACGTATGTACATTTACGCATGTTACATGTCATTATCTATTTAAAGTTACATATGTGATGTCTAATGTTATGTATGTAAATTTACTTACGTAACATGTGTAGCTCACAATTAAATGCATATCTAAACAATGATGGTAGGTATATGTTAATTTACTTACGTAGTGACGTTACATATGTTAAATCATTTACATAATATGTTACATCTCATTCATTTATTTAAATTTACATATGTAAAAACTCGTCCTCCATATGTAGATTTACGTATGTTTCATGCTTGAATAAATGTGACTAAACAATAACACATTTTTTTACATATGTACCCTAACTGAAACCTGAAACATTTTATATTAAAGAGAATATAACTATTCTGAAACGTTTTACATACGTGACTAGTTATTTTATTAGAAAAAGTCAACATGTAACTATTTAAAAAAAAATTGTTTTAGTATTATTTTTATTAATTGTATATTTTAAAAAATATGTTTTTCTATGAAAAGTTTTTTTTTTACTTTTATAAAACACATATTTTAATATTTGATTTGTGATTATCAATGATTGGGAAATTAATTTTTAATAAAAATAAAATAAGATGTTAATTAATAAGAAGGATAAAGAATATAGAGGAAAGAAGAGAGAGGAGAGAGAAAAAAATGTGTCATGGAGAAAATATGAGAGAGAGAAAAAATGTCATAGATGAGAGAGAAGAGAGATAAATTGTCACATCATATTTTTGGTTTTGAGAAAAAGTATATAGTGATTTGCAGAGTTGTCAACATGGGAAGTGCTTTTAAAACTAAATTGTCCATTTTACCCTTCTAAGGATAAGGTAAAGAGTAGATGTGGATCAATCGTGGCCATTCATTTGGTTTTGAAAGTTTTCTCAACTGGGGTAGTTTTCTTCATAACCATGCCCTATATAGAGTGTTACATATGTAACAAGGCCATTTTTTGAGATTTTTTTAAAAAATATCCCCGAGGCGTTTTTTTGATTTTTTTTTCACCTAGGGGTAGCCTATAACCTAAAGAATCACCATAAAAAAATTTAAGGAAAAAAAAATTTGACCCCGTTTTTAAAAAGTTTTCAAAGTTTTTCCAACTCGGAGTGGTTTTCATTTTACCATTTCTCTCTCTCTCTCTCTCTATATATATATATATATTGTACTTTGTGTGTGTGTATGTATAATAATAATAATAATAATAATAATAATAATAATAATAATAATAATAATAATAATAATAATAAATACTTTGAGACTGAAAATAGTAAAATAAAAAAAAATCATATGTTACACGAGTATAGCTATTACATCACTAACTTATGTGCTAAACTGGTGGAGCTCGAATTAGAAAAGAAGAAAAAGCAAAAACAAACCCATAAAAATATATTATCATTTTAGTAAATAATAAGAAAAGAGAATAAACATGATAATATGATATTACAATAAAAATATAATATAATATCCTTAACAATCTATCATCATCATCATACTATTATATAAAAAAAAGATTTGGGACACATGTCATTCTGATGTTCCATCTCATAATAATTTTTTCTCCCAAATCATCCCTCTTATTTTTAGTTTTTGTATTTCCACGACAATAAATAAAAAGTAATTATTGTATAGATAATCACCACCCTAATTAATCAATTATTTGTATTTTCATTGCAAAAAATAAAATATATTTGTTATAGGGATAATCAACATCATAATTAATTAATTATATGTAAAAAAAATCTTATTTTTATTAAAAGAAAAGTTTTAGATATATATATATACTAGTTTTTTATCCCCGTGTGTTACACGGATGACTTTAAAAAAAAACTATAAATACAATCATAATCTACGACAATTATGTATTTTTATATCTTTAGTAATTAAATAATTGGTTATTAAATAATTTAAAAGACAATAAATAAAAAGTTGGATATATATATCCATAATTTTTTTTAATAGAAATACGAATCACTTCTATAATTAGGAGTGTGAATGTTTATTGGCGGGAAAAATTGTTGAGGATGAATATGGTGGTGCCACATGGCAAATTATGATGCCAAAAACTTTTCTTTTATTATATATATAGATATATAGATATATATATCTAACTTTTTATTTATTGTCTTCTAAACAAAATTTTGGATTAATTCAAAGATTAAATAAATTATTATCCATATATTAAATTTTCATATTAGGGTTTATTTAGTTTAAACTTTTAATAAGTAATTATCCAATAAGTAATTATTCAAATACAAAATTTTAATATTAAGGTTAATATTTTATTCAAGATAATATTTTTATTGTATATATATTATATTTTATTAAAATAATATATGTTATTGCATATACTATACTTCAATATAATGCTTATAATACTTTATTCATAAATTTAATATTATGCATGTAATATAAAATATTTTATTCTGTTTAATTTTATAATTTTTTTTTACTTTATTTAACTTTAAATTCAAATTTACCAATTATTTCATTTCAATATAATAAACAAAATCCTTATTTTCCGTGACTAGATTTCTTTTTTATTAACTGCAAACATCCAATTCCCGGAGGTCTCATCATGGCAAACGATGTTACCCACGACACGTTATGATCGCAGTCCGTGCAAGTAACCAAGAGCTTCTGTGTTGCATATCCATCCTAAAGGAAATCGACCGCCTAAATACTCATTGTCGTAAAACCTCTAACTCACCTATAATTATTGAGAAATTTTTATATAGATATAAAAATATATAATTTTCGTAAAATATGATTGTATTTATACTTTTTTTTTAAAGTAAGTCGTGTAACACACGATGATTAAAAAACTAGAATATCCTAACTAAGTTGTATTTTGTTAAGTATAGTATTAGTAATATAATAATACCCTATAGGGCCCTTTGGAGCATGATTGTGGCCGTGCACATGACCACCACCACTCGCCACCACTACCGCCATCTCATCACCGCCTTGATGATCCCCTTCGGCCGAGACTATATTGTTACTCTTAGTATACACACTCGTAGTCAACGAATCCACCATAAGTGTGAAAACAGCAGACAACATAGCCACAAACCCGGTGAAAGGGAACTTGTGCCAAGGGTTATCAGCCAAGCAACTGGACCTCAACATGTCGAAAGAAGTGGGCAAGACGTGCATGAAGCCGGTGGCTAGAATGATGCCGGAGGCGAAGGCTTTGATGATGACGAAGAGGGTGCGGTCGGGGCTGAGGAATGGGACGGAGCGGGTGAGGTGAGGGAGGGAGATGCCGATGATGCTGGTGATGAGGATCGAAGCAATGCCGATGAGTTTTAGAGGTAGAGCTTTGGATTTGTTGTTGCAGGAGTTGGTGGTTTCTTGCTTGCATTGTGCTAGGGTTTTCACGGATAAGAAAGATGTGAGGAGGAAGATGATGGAGATGAGGTTTAGAAGCAACTTGGTGGTGCAGGCTGCCATGGCTTCTTAATTATGTTTTGGTCATCTCGAGCTTACGATATATATAGACTATTTGAGAAAAAACAAAAAAAAAAGAAAAGATATGGAGTGGAACTAAAATTATATTTCTGTATGTAAATTACTTGTTTAGATGTTTGTACTCCATATACCGTGGTGCTGTAAAAAAAACAAATATAGCGGAAATGATTTGGGGAAATTTGTAGAATGATCAAAGTTGATTAAAAAGTTTGCTCAAATGACCCCGTTAATCTTGACTTATCAAAATGACATATCCAATGACTTGTTGACATCTCACCCATCAGATAGAAAACTTTCTTGAATCAGTTACTAACTGCATGACACGTCGTCCATCTAACTAACACGTCTATTAATAGAAGTAAACATGTATAGCAATTTTCTCTAGGGGCTTAGGTGTATTATTTATTTACTCTTGTACTTAAGTGTAATTTGTCATATTATTTATAGAGGTGATTCCACCTATTGTGGACATCACAAGTCTTCTCAAACCCTTCATATGGTATCACGCCAGTAAATTAGGGATTTACTCCCCATCGATCCTTTTCCCTCCCCCCTCCCTGTTCATCTTCTTCCTCTCAACCATGTCTTCCTCCAAATCTTCTGATGGCATCTTCTCCATGTCCGCCCTTCTTCACTCCCTAAAAATCCCCCTCAATTTTTCCAATTTCTTGGTGTGGAAAAACCAAATCTGGCCTGTTTTGCTGGACCAAGGATTGCTCGGACATGTGGACGGATCGTCCACTGCTCCGTCCAAAACTGTTACCAACAGTGGCGCTGAAACTCCCAATCCGGAGTTCACTACCTGGGCTGATGATGATCGACACGCCATAATCATCATCAATTCCTGTCTTTCGGAAGATGTCGTACCCATTACTGTTGGGTTATCGACTGCCAGGGAAATATTTGTGGCCCTTGAAACTCAGTTCTGTAGCGCCTCCGTCGAACGTGTTCACAACCTGACTGACCGGTTACGGACCCTCTCCAAGGGTGCTGATTCTGTAGCCGAGTATGCCCGAAAGTTCAAGGGAATTGCGGATCAGTTAGCGGCTATTGGTCACTCTGTGTCGGAATCCGACAAACTCTATTGGTTCACCGCTGGTTTGGGAGTCACCTATATCAGCTTTACATCCATTGCAAGGGCCGCTCGTCCACCCCCCGACATTTGCTGATTTGGTCTCTCAGGCTGAGAGTCATGAAATTCTGTTACGCGATCTTCAAGGTCCGGCCAATCCTCCGGCAGCATTTGTGTCTCATTCTGGTGGTCGTAATCGCGGTGGTCGTGGTGGCCACTGGCGCGGAAATTATCGTAGTGGTCGGAACTATCGTGGTGGTAGGCATTCCGGCTATCGTGGTGGCCGAAACACTCACTCCGGACATCGTCAACAGCAGCGCCAATCGGCTCCTCAGTCGGACCCTTGTCAGTTATGTGGGGTGACGGGTCATGTTGCATCAAGTTGTCCCACACATGTGTCGTATCCCGCCAGTGAAGCCCACCTCGCAAATACCTTTCAGAATCCTTCTAACCCGAGTTGGTATGTTGACTCGGGGGCCACCGATCACATGACTGCTTCATCTGGTAACCTCTACAATCTCACTGCCTCTAATAAATTTGATAACGTGGTATTTGGAGATGGTAACTGCTTGCCCATCTCTCATGTTGGACAAAATCGAATTGCCAACAATATTCTATTAAAAGATGTGCTTGTGGTGCCCAAAATCACCAAAAATTTACTCTCGGTCAATAAATTAACCATGGACAATGATGTTGATGTGTTGTTTTCTCACCCGAATTTCTATGTTCAGGATCGGGGCACGCGGCAGGTTCTGGCTCAAGGCAAGTGTGAGAACGGGTTATATGTGCTTCATCAAGACCACCAAGCCCTTAGTGCTTCTAGTAATAATATAAATAAAGCCTCTTTTGAATTGTGGCACTCTCGTTTAGGACATGTGTCCCTTGATATTATAAGGCTATTAACTAAAATGGGTTTGGTGCGTGTTACATCTATTTTACCTAAACCGGTTGTTTGTACACCTTGTCAAATGGCGAAAGCCCATAAGTTACCTTTTGACCTCAATGATAAACGGGCCACTAATCCCTTGGATTTAGTTCATTGTGATTTATGGGGTCCATCTCCGGTTACTTCTCGCGATGGTTATAGATTTTATGTTGCCTTCGTTGATGACTATTCCAGGTTCACTTGGCTATACCCGCTACATACAAAGGGCATGTTTGCGTCAATTTTGACTACGTTTCTTACCTTTGTTCAAAATCAATTCTCAACCAAAATTAAAATTTTTCAAAGTGATGGCGGTACTGAATTTGTAAACAATCAAGTTAAGAAAATATTTTCGGACAATGGAACATTTCATAGAATATCCTGCCCATATACGCCTCAACAAAATGGACGGGTGGAACGCAAGCATCGTCACCTTGTCGAGACAGGTCTTGCGATGTTGTTCAAAGCCAACATGCATGCATCCTATTGGGTCGAAGCATTCAGTTCAGCTGTTTATATTATCAATCGACTACCAACTAAAGTTCTTGGTGGCAAATCCCCGTTTGAGCTTCTCTTTGGGTACTCACCAAATTACAACAACTTTCGTACGTTTGGGTGCAGAGTTTTTCCTTACCTTCGTAATTATGCGGAGCATAAATTAGCACCTCGCTCGTTGCCGTGTATTTTTCTTGGGTATGCCTCACAATACAAAGGGTTTCGGTGCCTTGAACCTACGTCTCAACGGGTGTATATCACTCGCCATGCTACCTTCGATGAGACATGCTTCCCTTGTTCGGATAAACCAAATGAGCAACACTTTACTTCTCTTGATTTAACCTCCTTTGTTGACACTTTGTGCACAGGTCATTCATCGGCTCCCAACATTGCCCCACGGCCCACTACGCCCAAAGCTGTGACCCACAAACCTTGCGGGCTTTGTCTTGATGATTCCACTGGATCCGGCCCAACTGCTGATGTCAACATTCCAGCCGAGCCCAATGCTAATGATAGTGACGAAGGGGCGTCTGGCTCATCGACTCCAACCTCCACCACCCCTTCCTCTCCAGCGACCTCTGCGCCGTCGTCTCCTGCCTCGTCGCCATCACCCACTCCGCCACCGCCCCCTACCGGGAACCCGATGGTAACTCGCGCCAAGGCTGGAATTTTTAAACCCGTGCATCGTCCTGATTTTGTCCACTCACAGCATCATAATTTGTATGCTGCTCTGTTTGCAACATCCGACCCAACAACGTTTCACAAAGCTGCTCCTCACAAACATTGGATGGATGCCATGCACAAGGAACTCCATGCGTTGCATCTTAATCATACCTGGACTCTTGTTCCTCGTCCCAAAAATATCAATGTGGTCGGCTCCAAGTGGCTCTTTCGCACTAAGTTTCTCTCCGATGGGACCATTGATCGACACAAAGCACGGTTAGTTGCTCAAGGCTATACTCAAGTTCCAGGTCTTGATTACTCGCATACATTTAGCCCTGTTGTAAAGGCGGCCACAATTCGTATTGTTCTATCCTTAGCCGTCATTAATGGGTGGCAACTGCATCAACTGGATGTAAATAATGCATTCTTACACGGTGCTCTTCAAGAACAGGTTTTTATGGAACAACCACCAGGCTTTGTCAACCCAAACTTTCCAAATCATGTTTGTCGTCTCAACAAAGCTCTTTATGGGCTCAAACAGGCACCAAGGGCATGGTTCTCTCGTCTTAGCACGTTCCTTGAGAACAATGGATTTGTTTGTAGCAAGGCTGATCCGTCCCTCTTTGTCTTCCACAAAGACTCCTGCATCATCTATCTATTGGCCTATGTCGATGATCTTATCATAACAGGAAATCACGAGAAGGTTATTAGGTCCTTTATCAAGAAACTCAACTCGGAGTTCTCCACAAAAGACCTCGGCAATCTTAGTTACTTTCTTGGTCTCGAAGTAACCCATTCGCAAGGCAAACTTTTTCTTAGTCAATCCAAGTATGCCAAAGACATACTTGAGCGTGCAAAGATGGTTAATGCAAAACCCATGGCCACTCCTCTTGCGACCAGTGTAACCTTCTCGTCCACTGGTGTACCTTTTGATGATCCTACTCTTTACAGGTCCTTGGTTGGCGCCCTTCAGTACCTAACTATCACTCGGCCTGACATTTCTTATGCTGTCAATCAGGTCAGCCAGTTTTTGCAAAAGCCCACGGCCTTACATTATCAGCACGTCAAACGAATCCTTCGTTACATTAAAGGCACACTTGACTATGGTCTTACATTCTCAAAGGCTCAATCCTCTAACATTTTGGGTTACTCTGATGCGGATTGGGCTCGCTGCATTGAAACCAGACGGTCCACTTATGGATATTCTATCTTTCTTGGTGGAAATCTCATATCCTGGAGTGCCAAAAAGCAGCCGACGGTTGCTCGCTCCAGCTGCGAATCTGAATATCGAGCCATGGCGAATACTGCTGCTGAAATTGTCTGGGTCACGCACTTATCTACGAGAATTACATGCGTTACCACCAGACCGGCCCACTCTCCTATGTGACAATCAAAGTGCAATTTTCCTCAGTCAAAATCCTGTCTCTCACAAGAGGGCCAAACACATTGACATCGACTATCACTTCATCCGTGAACTTGTTACGTCCGGCAAATTACACACTCAATTTATACCTACCAAGCTCCAAGTTGCTCAAATGACCCCGTTAATCTTGACTTATCAAAATGACATATCCAATGACTTGTTGACATCTCACCCATCAGATAGAAAACTTTCTTGAATCAGTTACTAACTGCATGACACGTCGTCCATCTAACTAACACGTCTATCTAGCCGGCTGACACATCAACCCAACAGGCTTACGTGTTATTCCTTAGTCTCATCCCTTATGCAATGGTATTATGACACGTGTTCAAGCCGACAACCTTTAGTCGGATCTGACATTTAGCCGACAATCTTTAGTCAGATAGGAGAGAGAAAATTACAAATGTAAATATTTAATATATAAAATTACACATGTAATATTACATATCAAATTAGAGCATTGGATTATGGATATAACAAATTTGATTTGCTTACATAAGCCATGGATTATCAAAATCTCGAGGATACTGTTGCATACGTCATCATTCTTTCCTTCATAACCATTTTTGTAAGTGAAACCTTCGCCTATAAATCTCTTGCCTCTCGCACTCTTCGAACCGTGAACTATGATACTAAATTGAACTCAAACTTGAATGAAACTCAAGTTAGATTGCATCGAACCGTACGAAGATGATGAACTTTTCTCTCTTTTATGCAGCTAAAGGTTACCGGCTAAATGTTGGATCCGGCTAAAGGTTGCCGTCTTGAACACGTGTCATAATACCATTGCATAAGGGGTGGGACCTAAGGAATGACACGTCAACATGTTAAGTTGACGTGTTAGCCGGCTGGGTAGACGTGAAATGCAGTTAGTGGTTGGTCGAGGAAGTTTTTTGTCTGATGGGGTAAAGTGTCAACAAACTACTGGATAGGTCATTTTGATAATTAAGTTAAATTTAATAGGGTCATCTGAGCAAACTTTTTGTCAATTTGATCATTTTGGCAAATTTCCAAATGATTTAACTAATAAAAAATTGTTTAGATTTCATTTCTATCTAAAAGAAGTCTTTTAACATATTGTGCTTTCACCTTTACTACTAGAAAACTACACTTTCATCAAGACAATATTTTCTTTTAAAAAAATGTCATATTTGTGACGAAATTCGTTTGCCTTTTAAAAAATAAATAAAAAAGGTTTGTTGGTAACTCATGACATATATACCGTTAGACTTTGTTTTTCTTGTGGCCCAAGTAATGATTTAGCTTACATAATCATTGACTTAAATAACTTTATGATGTTTCCTAAGGATGGAATGTATGATCCATAAACTACCCTAAGGATAGTTTTTGAAAAGCCAATCAAAACATGCCACATGAGAGAGATTGAAAACTACCCTTAGGATATTTTTCACAAAATATGGTTTAGTCTAGGATAGTTTAGGGTAGTTCAAAATAAATATATATATTTTTTTAACAATTAATTTGTTATAAGTATAACATTTAATTAAACAAAAACATGTAACATGAAATGAAACATTCATTAAAAAAACATAAATTCATAAAAAAAACAAGCTTAAGAAAAAATTGCTACACGTTCATCTCTGCCTCCATTAACACGACTTTCATGTTTGCGGCGATGTGTTCCGTGATGTCGAATCTTAACTTAAAATATGTCTTGTTGTCCCATAGCTCCAATAAGACATTATTATCGATAACTGGCTGTACTGGGGGATCACGAATGTGTATTGGTGATATCGCTATGCCCTCGTCTTTGAGTATCATATTGTGAAGTATCATCACAACGTACATGATATTCTCCATTAGTTTTTATCCACTGGACCTCCTTTCCGATCAACTATCGCGCGCCCACTTAGATTTTAAAATACGAAATGCTCTTTCGACGTCTTTTCTTGCGCCCTCTTGTATTTTCTTTATTTTTTTCTCCTTGATTTCATATGGATGTCAAAATGCCTTCACAAAAGTAGACCTAGTGGGGTATATGCCATCAGCAAGGTAATACATACGCTTGTATTGTAGACCATTTACAACAAAAGGACATCTTGGAGCAACTCTGTGCAACTCGTTTGTAAAAAAGGGTGACTGGTTAAGAACATTTATGCCATTGTTTGAACCAACAACTCCAGAGTATCCATGCCAAAACCAAGTGTCTTGTGATGTAACTGCCCTGAGTATGATCGTTGGTTTTGCATGATCACCTCGGTGATACTGTCCTCTATATATTGTTAGACAATTTCTCCACTCCCAATGAGTACAATCGATGTTACCGGTCATGTCCGGAAGGCCATGCCTTTCTAAATGTGCATCATACAAAAGAGCAATATCGTGGCTAGTAGGCAAACATAGAAATTCATCTTTATAAAGCTTAATTATAGCATCACAAAAATAATGTAAGCATTCACGTGATGTTCTTTCGGACATGCATAAAGATTCATCATATTCCTCAGAAACGTTACCGTATGCCAGTTGAAGAATAGTTACCGTACATTTTTACAAGGCGTGAAACTTTCCTGCTTCTTCGAAGTTATAATGTATAGTTACCTTTTTTTTATTTTTTTAATTTAACCACTTTAAAACACCTATATATTCCCTCACAATTACACATTTTTTTACCCACTTCCATTCATTTTCTATATCTTTTTATCTTCAAATTTCTATATCTTCTATATCAAAATGAGAGTGGTAGCCGGACACTACCCGAGAATTAGAAGTAACCGAAGGGGGTACCCGAAGCGGGTACCCGGAGGATAAACCGCCCATCCTTAGTAAAACTTAAAAGAGAAGTTGGGTGGTGTTAATCGAAAAAGCTTAATTGAGACGAAATTGAACC
>JBCNJP010012038.1:0-14472 GCA_039602395.1 Deinandra increscens subsp. villosa
ATAGTAACCTAGTTGAAGGTTTTATCTGTTTTATTTTATTATCAAGCCAAAAAGCAATTCTCATTCTTTGGGTTCATATAACTTACAAGAAAAAAACACGTTCCTGTTTTTATCCAAGTAAAAATGTAAAACTTGTTAACTGCTGAACCATATGAATACAGCAGCTGTGATTGTTCAAAATACGCTGATTTACTTTCGTAAAGAGCAGGGTGGAAAATGTTTCTATTTAAAATGGTGAGGATTTAGATCTAGATTAATATTATTACCCTTCAAATCAAGTACTGAATACCATGATTTACTTAAGTAAAGAACAGGGTAAAAAATGTTTCTATTTAAAATGGTGGGGATTTAGAATTAGATTAATATCTTTACACTTCAAACCAAGCACTAAAACTAGACTTTTTGACTACCAATGAACTTTTGTATATTCACAAGTCATTTGTTCAATGTAGCTTTTTCTATCATTTGAAGAATAACATGGTTTTTGCCAACTAATAACATTTGTTGAAAAGCTTTCATCCAAAGTTGGGGGGGGCTATAGAATTGTAAGGTAGGCCAAATGTTAACTTCCACATTTTTTTTCCATGATCATCTTTCATTAAATCAGTCAGATTTGATGGTTATGACAAATCTTCATTGCCTTCCATACTCTTACTAAAAAGACCCATGGTGATGTTAAAGCAATTCAGAATCGTTGATTCCCAGAAATAATATTTGTATGTCTCAACTACAGAGTTAAATTTAAACAATAAACTTCTCTTTGTTGAAACACATGTTATTAGTTGGCAAAAAATCAAGTTATTCTTTAAATGATACAAAAAGCTACATTGAAGAAATGGCTTATGAATATACAGAGCTCATTGGTGGTGAATAAGTCTAGTTTTAGTGCATGGTTTGAAGGGTAAAGATATTAATATCCACCATTTTAAATAAAAACATTTTTCACCCTACTCTTTACGAAAGTAAATCGTTGTATTCAGTACTTGATTTGAAGGGTTCTAAATCCTCACCACTTTAAATAGAAACATTTTCCAACCTGCTCTTTACGAAAGTAAATCAGCGTATTTTGAACAATCACAAATCAAATATGTTACTCTATGGTAGTTTCTTAGTAAAGGGTCAAATACTTAAGAAGTTATCAAATATTCTAGGAAGATTGGAAATAATAAATCTGACTTGAGCACATTTTCTTGTTAATTGTCACCATTCCTTGTGCTACTCTTTTGCACTTTGTAGACATTATCAATTAACCATGATCCTTCACTCTTTTTTTCTCATATCCCAAAACCATGATTCTTTTTTGTTTCTTTTTCTAAGTTTCTATATTTCTCAAACTAGCAGATTCCAGGAAACGTAGGAGACGAATTGTGCATCACAAAAAAAGGAGGCGATTATTACCATTTACTCCGAGTAAAGACACAGAGCGTAGGCTAGAGCAAATGAGATCTCTAGCTTCTGCTTTGACCTCACTCAACATGGAATATAGTGATTATCTTACTTACGCCTTTCATATGGCTCCAAGAGGGGCAAATTTAGCCACGTATGAAAAAGGTGGAATGCAGGTAAATATATTCAGAAGTAATTAAAAATATAAGAAAATTTATATGGTCACACAATTCTCTCAAAAAATTATTGTTATTTTACTTATTGTGACTAAGAAGATCACGGTTTCAAGTATGGAAACAACCTCTTTGCAAACTGTATGCATTAATATTTACTATATGGGTAGTTAATGATCAAGGGATACCCTTTATATTCGATAGAAATGATATAAATTCTACTATATTATATTTGTTATCTTATGTGACTCTCATTTAAGGTTCTTTCGAAAGAAGACACGGAAACCCTGGAATACTGCACTGCCATGTTGAAAAGAGGTGAATGCCCTCCACTGCTTGTCATATTCGATTCTTGCGAAGGGTAAATAATTAATATGGTGTTGCTAAAACAAGCTTCTTATTCCAACTAGAGGTGTCAATTTTATCCCTTAACTTATAAATGGGTCGATTTGGGAAGTGTTTTATTTCTAATGGGTCAAATTGGTTAGATGGTTGATAGCCATCCAAAGTGTATTCAAATGCTTAAACCCTCTTAAATCGCTTCAAGAAAATGGATAAAAAGTATTTTCATGGGCCGGATCACACGCTAAAATCTACCCTTTTTGACCCGTTAGGGTTAACCTACCCAGACCACCCGTTTGGACACCTCTAATGCCAATCAAGTGTCGTTACAACAGGTTGTTTTGGTACAGTTATACCGTAGAAGCTGATGGTCCTATAAAGGACATGACATTGATAGCCGAATACATTGGTGATGTGGATTACATTAAAAATCGCGAACATGATGACTGTGACAGCATGATGACTCTTCTTTTAGCATCAGATCCATCAAAGAGTCTTGTTATCTGCCCTGATCAACGTGGAAACATTGCACGTTTTATCAACGGGATAAATAACTTTGCTCCGTAAGCTTGCCAAAAATTCTTTCGTATTTACTGAAATGTATTCTTTTGCCAAAAATTCTTTCGTATTTACTGAAATGTATTCTTCTCTGCTAATCATATGGTATTTCACCGTTTTGCAGCGAGTCAAAGAAGAAGCAAAATCTAAAATGCGTGAGATATAATGTAAACGGAGAATGCAGGGTCCTTCTAGTTGCTACTCGTGATATTGCCAAAGGCGAGAGGCTATACTATGATTATAATGGGTATGAACATGAATATCCAACTCATCATTTCGTATAGGATCTCCGGGCATGCTAATGTAGTTTTAAGCCCATGATTAACCGATTGATTTATATTCTGTTACCTTTTTATGACCATTTTTATCAGAGCCAAAGAGTTTCTTTGTAGACAGTTTATGAAATTTATATATTATTTTCGGCATCAAAAGAATCTAAACTTTATAGGAACTTTTGTCACAGAGCATGCAACAACAGTACCAGTTAGACCGATTATCGTATCGGTCCTATAAAACATTAGACTTGGTCAGGACCAAACCAGTTTTGCACAAATGTTGTGTCATATAGCAGCAGTAGGCTTTGGTTTCCAACACCCATGGTCAGGATTGTTCAAATATTGCCATGTATCCTTTTAATGCTTAATGAGTTCCAGAATTCGAAATTAAGACATTAGAAAATCACGCTTGACGGGTTGATGAACTATGAGAGTAGTGATCGAACCAAAACGTTCGTGTTTTAGACGGACAAAAGATATAAATTTATATATGGGGTTTAAACACACATATACCAAGCATCTGGTGACTCAAAAAATGGAAACAAACATAAATACAGTCAGTTTTTTTTTTTACTTGTGTAACGCGTTACTAAAACCGATTAAGAGACTTTACTGATCCATCACTCTAGTACAAGTGAAGTGTTACACTGCTCGATCATTGTGGTTTTACTAACCGATAGAATACGTTTGAGGTGTTAAGATGGGTGAGTCGTGTTAGGTGCGAAAAAGATTGCGAGTTGGAACTGGTCTTTTGTATGTCTATATCTTTTCTTTTCAGTTCTTTAAATAATGATGTGCTATATTTTTTATCACAAAGACGACATAACTACAATAAAAGTCCAAGTCATTAAATAATATGATTTAGAAGATTGGTGAGAGTTATAGCCTACTTGTATTGGTGTCTTCCTCTATGATAAAGGTTAAATGTTTAAACCTCATATGGAGTATTTGATGGTGTTATAGGTGTAGTAACGATTTAGAAGATTGGAAGCCGCTCACTTTTAGCTTTTTCTTCAAATCCAAGTCATTAAATGAAACGCTTTAGAAGAGTGTGCATGTGAAAGTAGACTTTACTTGACTACCAAGTCATCATTCACTTGTAGCTTTTAGACTTTACTTCCAAGCCACTTTTCGTTCCTGATGATCAGGACAAACAGATCTTACAATCTGTCAAATATAGGAAATCAGGTGAAAGAAGTAACATAAACAATCTACCCAACCCAGATTATGATTTCACTCCACAAACAAATCCTTACAACTCAATAAAAACAACACTTCGAACACTAGACGAGAACGGCCTAAAAATAATCACTACGATCTAACGGGTTACAAGTTCTTCAACATGACAACTTGATCAAAACCCTAAATCAGCGATGCAATGAACGAAGGAACTTCAGAGAGAAAGATATGAAAATGTGTTGTGTATTCAGAAACTCTCCCTCTCTCTCTAAATAAGAACTAAAGGGATTCATAAACTCAGGAGAAAAATCATCCGGATCTTTTGACCCATATGCAGAAATCAAGCCCAACAGCATCATCTTGAAGCCCAGTTAAGCCCAATAGCATTTGATTCATCCAGCAACTCATTAGCACCATTTAACATATAAGAAAACAAAACAAAATAAACATTAAGTAAAAACAAATATTTAATACAATATAAGTATTTAATTGAATTGGAGATATTAACAATAATTTCAACACCCCCCCCCCACAATTCAATTAAGTAAATGCATTAACCAACCCACTTGCTTCAAGCCTTTTGTGAGGATAGACAGCCAATTAATTTTTTAGATCCAACATCTAACACTTTAATGTCACTACTAAAAACTTTTTGATAAGAAAACAAATACACTCCAAAATGCATAGTGATTGCATTGCAGATTTATTGATAGAATGCAGACAAACAAGAAGAGGAACACCTACCTTTAATTTTTTTTAGTAGGTTTACGAACCACATAATTTTTCAGGTGACTGCATACATTGCCCTCTACGTTGCTTGGCAGTAGCCTGAAGCCAAAGAGCTCACGGAAGCTGGTTACAGATTTCCAAAATAATCAGGCAGGTCACGTAAGCCGTACTTGACCAACAAGCAGCCTATCCTTGTCCTTGAAAGCTCTTTGTGTCCAAACTCCAACAGATTCACAATATATGCCAAAACAAACCAAATATTGATATTAAACCAAAGATGACACATGAATAACAATAGTAAATATCTATTTTAAGGTTTGAATTAAACATATATATTTAACACACATAAAAAACGGGAAAATTTGAACGAGAACTTGTTTTCCAGTTTCTACATTTGAGCTTCATAAAGATCAACACACTCATATTAGAACAACCCCAAACAGAATGACAAAGAAAGCTCAAATTCTATACAATTTTATATAAAAAGAAAACTTAGAAGCAAACACTTTTAACACTTCTTGTCATGAAATCCTTTGGAACCATTTGAAAACACAACCATTTAATTCCTTGATCAGTTTAAACCCTTTTTGCAACCATAGAGCCCCCTTTTTTAAGATTTCACACAAAAAATGTGGTCCTTTTTCCAACATTGAATCATAAAAAAATATGAATAGCAATATTCAAGAGACAAGACAATATTACAGCTTAATGTAAAAAATATACCTTACAATTCTCACTTGCAACTAGCAAGTTAGAATAGCTTCGCATATACCAAAAAACTATAAACAGTTTAATGATAATAATACACCAAGCATAGGTATATAAGTAAATTTTTAATCAACAATGAACACAGATGCATCAGTGACAAATAAAACCTCAAAAAATACTTTTAAGGCACATCATAACACACCATAATAACCATAGAAGAGAACACTCATACACTACATGTGATTCAATGTTTGTCTTGTTTCTCCCATGTAGGAGTTGTGTTTCTAGTTGCAAAAAAACTTTTTACAATCTCACAAAAAACACCTAATCAGAAGATTTAATACACCAGATTTGATAGCCAATAAAGGATTCTGATGAACACAGAAACTAAAGGGATTGCAACCAGACACAAATACATACCATACAAGAGAAACATACAAGGTTCATACAATACAAACCCTGACAATACAATTTGTTGACACATGAACCACATAGTTCAAACAACAGATTTCAACAAATATCATAATCATATCAGACAAATACAGAATCACACGATTCAATGAAGATACCAGAAACACATCTGGAAGAACAGTAGTCACAAACATTAATGTAACCACACAACAAGATTCAAGACACATGTTTGGTAATTTGAACCACAAGATTCAAAAACAATACCACAAACATACGTGACAGAACCAAGAGGCACAAACCTCTACATAATTCGGAACAACATGTGAAAAACCATATGTCATAAGGCATAAAACTAATAACTTTCTATATTAGAAAAGTAACCAAGTAAGACCACATATTCCGATTAACAAAGAATCACACAAATCTTTAACAATATCAGATACTTATCTGACAACAACAGACAAAAGTCATATGACTTTTACGTCTGAAAAATAATTGGATCAATATAAGATCAAGTTGTAAAAAACATGACAACTCATTTGATTTTAATCAAAGAAATATTACAACTTTACAAAATATCGAACAATCAAAAAACTGAATCACAAGATTCTACGTCTGAAAAATTAAAAGCACGTGAAAAACTTTGTAAAGAATTTAAAGACTAATTTGATAAACTCAAAAGTTTTATGACTTTACAAGATCATAATGCAACAGACAGAATTACAATGATTCAAACAAATCTGATGATATAAGGATCACACAATCCTATCAGACAACAAATCACAGCCAACAATAACTTCTAATTATATAAAGATCACATGATCCAACAATAGAAGACCACAACAAGGCTGTCAAAATTTCAAGAACAATCTTGAAAATACAAAACTAGTTACATATATGAACCACACGGCTCAACAACTAGAACACAAATTTCCAGTCTAATAACTGCAAAAGACAAGACCCTATAATCATGACACGAAGACATGAGGACCAAGCAGACACTATAAGAAACAAAGGTACAAGATAACATATCTGAATTCAGAACCCAACTTTAAAAATTTTCCTTGAAGAAGTTTAGAATTTGAAAAAAAAACTGAGTTGAGTTAAAAAGCATAAACCTTTTGACACAAAAAACTTGGAAACACATACAAGTTTTTTTTCTTTTCTCAAACACATACATCAGAGACACGCAGAAGAACATACCTGATCACAAAATAAAAAATGATAACATCACCACCCACAATCTTGTTGAGAGTGACTTATACACTTTCTTCCAATTACCATTTATTATGAACATTTTCAATGTAAACACTCATAAACACAGCATGATATAACCCACTAAAGATTTATGTAACAAAGATCAGACGAACAAACAGAATCATCCACTTGAAGATAACATATGAGAAAACTTATATGATTTAAGCACCGAAAAACATACAATTTAAAAACCAAGTTTTGATACAAATCTACATCGAAATATTATGTATCTGATCTATGAAGCAGACACACCTGCAGTCAAAGAAGCCATACATATTAAAGCAAGATATATCATGAGTTACAAATCTTGATGAGCTTACTATAAAAACACATAGCCTTTAAACTTTAGTGTGCGAGAAAAAATTATTTGTGAGATAAAAGAATCAAATGCACACATTTAATGAATTTTTCAATTCACCTGTGGTTGATATTAAAAGAAAACCACCACATGAAGCAGTCTATTCACCCTCTTTTATTCCATACGAGAAGATTAATTTTAATAACGAATAAATTTTCTTAGACTACCATCATCAATAACATTTGTATATAACATCTAAAATATATCAATATAAATCTAACTGAAACGTAAACATTTAGACAATTCATGTTATGATGAAGACAAAAGAAATTTATTCTGAATAAAACCAATGCAAACTCTCAGCGCCAACATTTAGAGGTTACAAGTAAAAATAGAGAGAAAACGTATTGATGAATATTGGATTAGCAACCCTTCATATAGATGCAGTCTTAACAGAAAATGTGCAAATTTGGTAAACATCACAAAGGCAATTCTCACCAATACCACCAAGACCCAGGATATACACAACCAGGCAAAGCTTCAAGACATGTAGAAACATAACCAAAACCTTATATAACACTTGATTTAAGATAGTAACAAATCAGATCAAATTTATCAAAACAAAATTAAGCCAAAGCAACAGCTTAAAATCTATAAAATTTGATATACTCCAAGATGATAATTGTTCCACAATCTGATAAATTCGAAATGCTTTCATTTTAATATTAAAAAACATGGACTTTTAGAATTGATATTTGCGGTGTTAAACTTGAAAAATATCAATTCACAAGATACACATCAAAGAAACCACACAACAGGCCACATCTTCAAGATTCAGGCTCTTGAACACACATAGCAATAACTAAAAACACCGGAATCGTAGAAAAGAAAAAAGAAGATGTACCTGATTGTTCTAATCGAGAACTTTAAAATAAATTCCAGTATTGAATCGATGCAGACGTGAGCTTACACGTCTCGTTGGTTGTCGAGAATTACACACCATAGAATCACATCAGATCTCCACCGCTTCTAACTGTTTTGGGGATTATTCGGGTAAGACTTTTCTTCAAGCGACAACTCTGATTGATGGTGATATGGAGAATCAACAGAGTTTCAATCGGAGGCAATTTTGGTGAGGACGCAATGTATTAGGGTCCCGATTTGGGAATTTCTTCAAGCAACGCTTCAATGGCTGAACACAAATTATGACTGGTCTTGATATTCAATTTCAGATTCGTCCGGTACCACCAATTTGAATAGAGCATATTCGAGTTAGGGTTTTTAAACCCTGATTACAACAGCGGAAGAACAACTCAAAGAGTACACCACTGGTCCAGATGATTAGCCGCCACGCAGTAGCTCTAACCGATACACTTTGGATTTACCATGCGAAAAAACCACGGAAACAATGTATGAAATACAAGTCTCTTTAAGAACGGCTTCAATCTTCAACAACGGCTAATTTCGTTGCGAACTTCAAATAACACCAAATTGGAGTGAAAAATCTCGAACAAAATGAAGAGCCTTAACAATCAGTATTGCAGCGGATATCCCAAGAACTTTCTCGCAAAGAACTCATCGAATCAGCCGACCTCAAATCGATAAACCCTAGAAATCAAGCAATCAATCTAAATTGATACGAATCAAGAGCCTAATGCTCTGATACCATGTCAAATATAGGAAATCAGGTGAAAGAAGTAACATAAACAATCTACCCAACCCAGATTATGATTTCACTCCACAAACAAATCCTTACAACTCAATAATCACTAGACGAGAACGGCCTACAAATAATCACTACGATCTAACGGGTTACAAGTTCTTCAACATGACAACTTGATCAAAACCCTAAATCAGCGATGCAATGAACGAAGGAACTTCAGAGAGAAAGATATGAAAATTTGTTGTGTATTCAGAAACTCTCCCTCTCTCTCTAAATAAGAACTAAAGGGATTCATAAACTCAGGAGAAAAATCATCCGGATCTTTTGACCCATATGCAGAAATCAAGCCCAACAGCATCATCTTGAAGCCCAGTTAAGCCCAATAGCATTTGATTCATCCAGCAACCCATTAGCACCATTTAACATATAAGAAAACAAAACAAAATAAACATTAAGTAAAAACAAACATTTAATACAATATAAGTATTTAATTGAATTGGAGATATTAACAATAATTTCAACACAATCAACGAATGGTTAATAATCCCGTCTTAACCATAAACTTAAACTGTGACGACAAATTTGTTAGTGAGGGACTACTTTTGTAATAAGTGATAGTCAAGGAACCAAATTGTAAAAGTGTAAACTTGTAACCGTTGGACCGTTAATTAATAACGAGTGGCTAACCACAATCGATTAGGCCTGATTTTGAATTTTTGATCCTTTCTTCTCTCTTTTAATTCTCCATCAAAATTAGGCTAACAGTGGTATCATAGCTAACGTTTCCTCATCGGAAAGCTCTGTTGCGACTGAACTTGTTACTGGAAAACGCAATCTACAACGAATATAATTGGTACTATTGGGACCAAACAACTACAGATATTAATAGGCAATGGGTCAACACACAATTTCTTAAATAATGAATTGGCTACCAAGTTAAAATGTCATATTCAAGCAATTGATGATATGCAAGTAACTGTAGTTGATGATAATTAACAAGCTTTCCTGTGTGAATGTAAAGATTTTCAATGGAAAATGCAAGGAAACTAGTTTAAAGCTGATATGCTCATTATTTCTTTAACCAACTATTATATAGTTTTGGAAATACAATAATGACATTATGTGGAATTTTAAAACGCTTACCATGACATTTACTGTTGGTAAATATCAATTTTGATTTTATTTGATAACTTTTTTTTCTCACACGATTTATAGTATTAACAATCAAAATAAAGGTTACAACTCAGTCCGACATACGGGGCAAGCGGGCAACAAGCTCTGCCGCAAGCCCTTTTAGAATAGCAAAACCTAAGCGGATAAAAACAAGTTTCTTAGCTCTAGAAGTCACTATATGTTCATGCATAACCTTCTGGATCCGCCCGAGCGTGTCCGCAGCCTCTGACGCGAGGTGCCCGAACGTGTCAAAAGCAAAGGGGACAAACACATGTTGATTCTCGAGACATGCCTTCTCGTGTTTGTCCACCTTACCCGTAGCCGTCTTACAGCAGCCTGCCCCGCCGTGAAAACTCCAGAGCCAAGGCCCACAAGGGGAGAGACCCCAGTCAGATCGATGCAAGCGTGCTTCCCCCTTGACCACCCAAACACCAGGATGTCCGCCGGTCTAAGGGTCGAACGCCCCTCTTTTGGGTCAGTTAAGAAGTTGACGGGGGCTTCCTTCTTGGCTGAAATCCCAGTCTTTCTGAAAATGTCAAATAGCACATCCCGGACCCAGTCATGACGGTACTTGAACCCCAGGAGATCTTTACAGTGAACCGCGTGCTCCCCAAACGAGTCCAAACACGCCATGTGGCAAACAGGGCACTTCTCGTCCGCGGGAAAGAGGGGTATCATAAGCCGGTACTTGAGGATAGATCGGTATTCGACCGACGACATGCGCTGCCCGAGCCCGTCAATGGGGAGAGCATGGAGGAAATATTGGGCATGTGGTTGACGAAGACAGCTCCACACCGCTTTTGCCTAGCATTCATATTAAACCGGGTTTTCATATCCAACACGATTTTGCTGGAAAGGGCATTCGCCAAAACATGTTGGGGTTTTGGGGGGGGGGGGGGTGTCCTTGATGACGTTTTTGCCTTACCTACCTCAATTCCATACCTTACTCCGAGTCACTAGACAACCTTTGTAAAGAATTTGATGATGTTTTTGCCTTACCTACTGAATTGCCACCTTCTAGAGATAGTGGTCACAAGATTCGCCTCAAAAATCATGATTTGAATTTGAACTTATATTGTGTTCATGAGTTATTTTAATGGAAAGAGATGAAAGGAATTGAAAAGAAACTAGAAACAAATTGTGTTCCCGAGTCTTTTAAAGGGAGGAAATGGAAGGAATGGAAGAATTTTATTTTATTTTTTTCCCTTATAATTTGCCTTCTAAAATGAAAGGAAATTGAAGAAAAGGAAAAAAAAAGGTTTATTGTTTACTATTTTACCATTCTATCTAACCTATTATAAAACTATATATCTAAAAGAAAGGGGGTATAATTGTAAAATTGTTCTTTTCTTCTCTCTTCTCTTCAACTCGGGACCACATAATTTTTGTTTTTCTCTTTTAAACTCACGTAAAATAAAATTAGACATTTCTTTCTCTTTCTTTCTTTTCTTTTCTTTTGTTTATTAAACTCTGCAACTAAGCTTTAAAGCCATACAAATACCCTGGTGCATAGAAAATGTCATTGAACAAATGACACAAAAGTTGTTAGACTTTAGGTTTAATCAGGAATAGTACAAGTCAATTTGTTGCACCAGTTATACTTGTTAAGAAAAAAGATGGTACTTGGCGTATGTATAGATTATAGAAAACTCAACAATGCTACTACCAATGATAGTTTTCCTATTGCTGTAATTAAGAAACTTCTAGATGAGTTAGTAGGAGCAACTTTCTTTTCAAAACAGCTAAGTTCTTGGTATCACCAAGTGAGGAAAACTACTATTGTTTTCTTTGATTATATATTACTATATTAGTCTATAGTAAAGATTGGGAGCAACATTTGGCTAATTAACATGAAGTATTGTTATCTCTGATGAGGCAGAATTCTTTGAAAGCTAAAAGATCAAAGTGCTCTTTTGGAAGCCAACAAGTTGAATATTTGGGCCATCTTATTACACCAAAAGGGGTGGATATTAGGAGGTTCATCAAGTCTTTTGGGACTATTGCCAAACCCATGACTGTCCTTCTACAAAAAGACTCTTTCCTTTGGAATGATGCTTCTCAAAAGTCATTTGATGCTCTTAAACAAGCTTTAGTGAACCCACCAGTCCTAGTCTTACATGATTTCTCCAAAGTCTTTGTTATTGAAACTGATGCTTCCACTAATAGGCTAGGAGCAGTGTTAATGCAAGAAAATCGACCTTTAGCTTTTGTTATTAAGGCTTTGTCTATCAGACAATAATCTTTATCATTTAATGAAAAGGAGATGTTGACTATCTTACTTGCTATCAAGCACTGGCACCATTATTTGATTCTCAAGTATTTCATCATTCAAACAGACCATCAAGGCTTAAAATACTTGCTTGATCAGAAGGTTGTTACACCTCTACAGCAAAAATGGTGGGCCAAATTATTAGGATATGACTGTGAAATTAGCTACAATAAGGCAGTGATAATATGGTGGCCAAATTATTGGGATATGACTATGAAATTAGCTATACCGGGTCTGCCGGAAAATCACCTCCGATTTGGTACGTAGGTGGACGGTCAGGAGGAGGTCATCAAACACGGTGTAGGAAAACCGTTCATAAAATTAAAATAAAATATATATTTTATTTAGTACGATTACAACAAAGAAAAAGACCCTACTCTATTACAATACAATTGAACATAAATCTACTCCTACTAATACGATTACAAAAAATGAAATGATTAAATACAATACAAGGAAATGAAATGAATAAATTACAGTACGTTTACAAAGGAAATAAAATAACAATTACAAGAGAAATGATAAAATGAAGAAACATGCAAACAAGAAAATAACCAACAGAAGGTTTTAAATATTAACATCGGTTTTGAAACAATTATTAAGTAACTTTGAAAAAGGGTTTTGAAAGACTTTTTGTGTAAAGATGAAAACAGAAAAACTATTTGGCGAAGGCTTCAGGTCAAAACCCGGGTTCCTTAAAACAAATTCCGGTTGAACTTCAACCAGATCACAGCTCTTACTCGTTCAGCTTGAACTTCAATTGGAATATTTTTTGGTTGAACTCAGGCGGTGATGCGAAGTGCACATTGTGCCGTGTGCGAGTTACCCCTCAGGATCTAAGGGATGTGTCCTACTCAAGAAAACAATAATAGCTAAGGTTTTCCACCTTATAAACCACTTTTGATTTCATCTCCCAACCAATGTGGGATGAGTGCACATGTCATACTTGACATTTTCTCTTATTTTCGCAGCTTCACTTGCTTCAAGACCTCAACTTTGAGACTCAATATCTCATTCATGCTAGCTCCGTTTTAGACGTCGTTTGGTGCGTTAGAAAGCCCTCACAACGTACTACACTGACCCATAAAATACAGAGGCAGCAACCTATATTATATGTATTTTATTTTAGTCCAAAGTTGGTGAAAATTCATTTTCACACTTAGTAAAAAAACACATTTTCCACTAGTTTTTCTCCCAAAATTCCAACACATGGCCTATGCTAATTTCTTGCCTTTATCACACCCCTATTCTGCTTCCACGGTAGCATAACTTTTAATAGAAACGATTTTCAAATTACACACCAATTCCATTGTTTCACATCGAGACCCGGTGTTCTTAAGTAATTTTTTAATAGAGTTTATGTGTTTGCAAGGGGTTACTTTGAGTTTTTCCACGGCTTACCACCCCCAAACAACCCCCAAACAGATGATCAAATAGAAGTGGTCAAAACCGTTGTTTGGAATTTTACTTAAGGTGTATGTTTATGGATCAACCCCTACAATGGCTCAAATTTCTTCCCTTAGCTCAATGGTGGTATGATCCCACTTACTATTCTGCTATTTGAATGTCCCCTTATGAAGCCATATATGGCTTTAAACCCGCCATTCATATTCTCTACATTACTAGATACACACAAATTGCAGTTGTCGAAGATTTGTATAGAGACAGAGAAATCATGATTAAGCGACTGAAAAAATTACTTGGAAGTAGCTCGCAATCTCACGAAACAATTTGCAGATGGCAGGCATAGTGAATGTTCCTTCCAAATTTGGGATTGGGTTTATGATTGGCACCACGGTTTAATGACCCTTTTATGGTTCTGGAGCGGGAAAGTTGCTTATCGACCGGATCTACCACCAAATACTCAAATTCATGCTACATTATTACTCAAGGCAGCTCATGGTTCGCATACTCCTCATCTTTCATTACCGACTACTCCTCGTTTCTTGTTTCAACCTTGTGTTGTTCTTGATTAGAAATTGGTTGGCAAGGCTACCTTCAAGATTCTAGTTCACTGGGACGGATTGGCTGCGGAAGATACTAGCCGGGAA
>JBCNJP010012039.1:0-14471 GCA_039602395.1 Deinandra increscens subsp. villosa
CAATTTAGCCAGCTACCGGGCGAATCTACAGTTTCGCCCGGTAGTTTCGCTGGAACCAAAAGTGGACAATTTACATTCAATTATCAATACTAAATCATGCGTTTAAATCACATTGCACATAATGACAATAAATAAATAAACACATAACACATATGGACGGGTTCGGTGATCAACCAAAAGTCGTGGACGTATTCGGCCTAGTTAAGCATTAGTTACTAAGTTAACACTTATAACGTAACTAACGGAGATTGTCTAACGGAAGTTAACCTTGGAATTCTGGGATGTCACAATTTCATCATTTATTTCCGCATGAGTTGATGATTTCTTAGGTTTATTGGGAACTCATACCAACTATTATATGGTCAAAGATAGAGAAACAGACAGTGTAAAACGAAACATATAATTTTTTTTCCTAATGATGGTGCCAATACATTCATGTGGTTTTATGAACAATCATTTTATTGATTTTTTTTTGTATGCTATGCAATCTATGGGCTTTCACTTTTTGTAAATTGATTTGTATATATGAGTTAACCTTTTTGGGTTTAAAGTAGGATGTTTAATAAGAGGCTAGGTAAGAGTGTTTACCAATATTTGCGCGTACACCTAAGTGCATAGGACTATTGAACTTTTATTTGCAATCTTAGGATACATACTTATGACAGTTTTCATTTTTGTCTGAATTTGAGGGGTGGAGGGAACTACAAATTAGGAAAGACTTGGTAATGGTTAGTTTTCAAAGGGAAAAAAACTCTCATTCTCTTTTGCTCCTATAGTATGAAGTTGAGTAGGTCCCTTTGCTCTAAATTGCTAGAAAATGCAAGGGGGTTTGAACAAATTTAAGAATTACATAGACAAACAGTCTTTTGCCTTGGGATAAAAGGATTATTTTTAACTCTGCATTTAAGTTTTTGTTCTCTGCTACTCATTTTAGATATACATTTGTTTATATGTGTGTATTATTGATGACTAATTGATTTCTTTGATTGATGTATGGATTAATGAAGATTCTTCTTAGCTGAAGCAAACGGGCAATTAATTTTTTGCCATTTTATTAGTGTTTCCAACTTTGTAGTTTTATTATATTATTGATTGGTAGATCTAGAACACTACGATTTGTATCTTTTACTTTCATTTGATTTAGTTTTTTTTTTGTGTGTAGTTTATCTTAATTTGGAGGTGGATTAATGTGTACACTAGTGTTTGTGGCTGGTAATGGATGACAAAAGAGGAGGCGAGGTGGTTGAAAAATAAGGTATTATTTAATATTCTTTTAATCGCAACATGGGTGATATTTAATTAATTGTTAGTTTATGTTGGGTTATTTCAACTGTGTTTTTTAGGCTTTAGCCCTGTCCTTGATTGCTCAAATTTAAATAACTGTGCTTAATCCTTAAAAGAAAGTCACAAGGTTATAGTTATTTGCAACCATCATTTTTGAAAGGGTAAGTGTCTTTCCATTAAAACTTAAAAGTTTGTTGTATGTGTGAAAATTATGCCAAGTTCCTGTTTAATATTGATTCATAATCAACTATAAAGATCATACAATTTTGGTGATCTCTTTAATAATTCTCGGAATCATTGCGGGAAATGGGAGATTATCTTCATAAGAAAACCTCACTAAACGACGGCCAAGGCAGTAATGCCTTGGCATAACTTATTAAATATTTCTATCCTAATAATAAATCGCATAACAGGAGTATTGTAATGATAAATTTAAAGTTGTGTTTTAATCATCTTATTCAATTTGGTTATTGTTTTGCAGGTAGAGTCTTACTGATGCCATGAAAGGTGGAGTTTGAAATCCAGAGGCCGGTTGATAACTATGTAAGTTATATCCAAAATATTCATTAAGGTATTATTTGTACCCTTTGATCAAAAACACCAAATTTAGCTCAATCCTAGACATGTAAAATGAAAGTTAGGCTTCATACCCTGTCTTTCTTGATATAGTTTACTTCGGATACTGCTAATTCATCGGACTAAGAGTCTAGAACTCAAAGGATGCGCTGCATGAAATAGAACTCAATGGATGCGCTGCATGAAATAGAACTCAATGGATGCGCTGCATGAAACATAAGCATATAAATAAGTAAGATAGCTACAAAAGTTGTTAGCAAAAGCTGTAATAGTGAAAGTTCCGAGGGAACTTAAATTTTTTCTAAGGAAAAAAGTTCCAAAGGAACTAAAAGTTCCGAGGAAATTTAAATTTTTTCTAAGGGAAAAAGTTCCTAAGGAACTAAAAGTTCTGAGGGAACTTAAATTTTTTCTAAGGGAAAAAGTTCCTAAGGAACTAAAAGTTCCGAAGGAACTTCAATTTTTTCTGAAGGGAACTTTTAGCTCCGTAGGAACTTTTTCCCTTAGAAAAAATTTAAGTTCCCTCGGAACTTTTAGCTCCGTAGGAACTTTTTCCCTTAGAAAAAAATGTAAGTTCCCTAGGAACTTTTTCCCTTAAAAAAAATTTAAGTTCCCTCGGAACTTTTAGTTCCTTAGGAACTTTTTCCCTTAGAAAAAATTTAAGTTCCCTCGGAACTTTCAGTGTTACTGCTTTTGCTAACAGCTTTTGTAGCTATCTTACTTATTTATATGCTTATGTTTCATGCAGTTCTATGAATACATACGCAGTAGTTGCTGTACGGATCCTAAAAGCTACTCCTGCTGGATAGGAAATCATTCTAAAAGGATGCTATTCATATTCTACTTAGGTATTTTCATTGCATGTTTGGCATGTTTCAAAGTTTTAAAAAAATCGAGTCACCGGAGTTATTATGAATTTTTACAGTTTGTCGGATGCTATAGAGTCTCAAAAGTTTAACTTTATTTGAAAATAAGCATAGACAGGGCATTTGGGTTCTTCTTTAGCTTATTTGTGTATTGTTGATTTATATTGTTTGCCGTTATGATAAAATTAGTTGATACATTCTATATTAGTTGATATTGTTTGATTTCATGAGATGAATTTTTTGTGTTTCTTGGTTTTCTTTGTTCATTTATTTTAGTTTTTCAGGTGTTCAGGATTTTCAATTGTAAGTCAAAATCGTCAAAGGTATATCTCAACTGTGTATTCTTATTGTGTTTTTTGGTTCCTCTTCTGTTTTATTTTTAGATGTTTTCATATTGATGATTGTTTGTTACATGTTTGGCCAATATGTACGACGTTCAAAGCACATGGATGTTTGATTTCTAGCTCAGCCAGTATGTAAGATAACCTTATGTAAGATAACCTGCACATAGTAAACAAATACTAAGCCATGTACATTTGATTCTTGATTTATTTCAATGGTACAAATTGCTGTATAAAACTAAGATAAATAGTGCAAGAGCCCAGGTTCATTTTCTAATAACTATAGGAGACATATCAAGTATCATTTTTATTAGTGTAGGGATATGAGTAATTTGATGGTGTTGTAACATTTAGGATGTTTATTTTTTTTTATCTAATATTTAGTGTTTTTTTAGTAGGTCTCATTGCATATAAACGTTTGGATGCTTGATGTTAGACAAATGCTTGATACCCACCAACTCTTTTGCTGTGTGGCGACGGGGGTAGGACCGAGCTACCAAAAATGCGATTGAAAAACGTCCGCCGTGAAGCACGAATTACTTTACGTCGGACAATCAAACCGTACTCCAACGACTTGCCATCCAATTGCATTGAGCGCGGAGCGCCGATCGGAACATGTTGTTATAAAATACAATAGCTTCCAACATCACGACTCAAAATATAGAATATTTTTATTTATTTGGTCACACATAAAAAATATTTTTCTTCTAGATGGTCCACTCTCTTTATCAAAGTGCTTTTGAAGTCATATAAGAATTAAGATTTTAATTTGCGGTTACTTTATTTCTATAAAATATTGATATAAGTGATTCGGAATCGCTTTTCTTAATTTGTTTCTATCCAGAAAAACTTTATGAATTATTAGAAAATCGTCCAAATATTATTTTCTATATGAATAACTAGTTTTTTATCCCCGTGTGTTACACGGGTTAATTTAAAATTTTGTGGTGATGTCAAGTTTCTTTCTTTATTAATTAAACTATAACCAAACTTTTTCATTAGTATATAGTATAGAGTATAGATAGATATAGATAGATGTAAATTAATATACTATATTATATATTAAATTAAGTAATTAAATAATTGGTTATTAAATATTTTAGAAGACAATAAATAAATAGTGGATATATATATATCCAAAATTAGAAGATTCGCTACAATAAATAAATAGTGGATATATATATCCAAAATTAAAGATCCACTTGTAAATGTTTATTGGCGGGAAAAATTATTGAGGATGAATGTGGTGATGCCACATGGCAAATTGTGGTGCCAAAAACTTTTCTTTTATTATATATAGAATAGATAGATATAGATATAGATATAGATAGATATGCAAGTGTAATTCACATGCATCAAATTCTCTCTTTCATATATTAAATTGGAAAATTGAATTTAAATAATTCCAATTTTTGTCTTTTTCCTATTGGTAATTAATAATCTCACTTTTTGATTTAGCAACCACCAGTCCCACCTTTCAACTTATTTATTTTTATTGGTCCCTCCGTTAAAAACTTTTAACTCCGTTAAGTTTTTTGTGACGTGGATTTTTTTTACTTTTTTTTTTAACCTAACCTAATATACACATAGCCATCCTAGTCACCACCAATCACCCAAACACCACTCCACCACCACCCCCATCACCCAAACACCACTCCGCCTCCACCACCGCCACCCCACCCTTCCGGTCGGCTTCACCCAGACACCACAACCCCCAATCACCGCTGCCACACACCACCACCATTACATATTATCACCATATTTGTTTGCCAAACAGTAAGGAATCGCCAAACAGTAAAAGGAACGACGAGGTGATGGCGGTGTGGAATATCCACCATGAAAATGAACTAGGAGGTGTGGAATATCCATTTTATCAAAGGAACTTCATTTTATGTCCACCGCCAAACAGTAAAAGGAACCAGGAGGTGTGCAATATCCACCATGAAAATGCTAAAATTAAAAAAATAAAATAAAAACCCTAAATCAAATCGTATCTCTTTCATGAAATTGAAATTGATGGTGAATTGCTAACCACCCAATTCCACCGTCCATTTGAGCCATTCTGTCACCGAGCATTCCGAGCCCTAGCCCCTTCAAACACCGACTCCTTCGATCTATCCATGGGGCAGAGTTCGATTTCTCCGATCGTGACGGGGCTGACCAACGCCACAACTAAAACAAAAGGTGAAAACGACAATCGGTGTCGGATTTCACGATTTTGTGACTAACGGAACCTCCGATGGTGGACTTGCACAGAACGTGAATGAAAAGGGGAAAGTAGGGTACATTGGTTTTAAAGAGTTAAGTTCTTATTTATATATATGTCGGTGGTGGCGGTGGGAGTGGTGGTGTCGGTGGTAGTAGGAGTGGTGGTGTCGGTGGTGGTGTGAGTGGTGGTGGTGGTGGTGGTGGTGGAGTTGTGTTTGGGTGATGGGTGGTGACTAGGATAACCATTGTATATTAGGTTAGGTTAAAAAAAATAAAAATAAAAGAATTCCACATCACCAGCCACGTCACAAAAAACTTAACACAGTTAAAAGTTTTTAACGGAGGGACCGATTTAAATAAATAAGTTGAAAGATGAGATGCTGTTCAAAAAAAAAAGTTGAAAGATGAGACTGATGGTTGCTAAATCAAAAAGTGGGATTATTAGTTGTCAATAGACAAAAGTTAGGATTATTTAAATCCAATTTTCCTATTAAATTTGCTGCTTTTTATATGGATACAAATTCTGTTTACATGACAAATATGATTGTAGTTTTCATGCAAACTAATTCTGTTTTCATGCCAAATTGAAAAACAGATATTTATATATAAAAGGTGTTTTATAATAACACCTACCTAAGACGAACCAGTATAGTGTTTGATTTAATTTCCACTTTATATAAGGTTTGATAAAAGAAGATACTGAATCGTTTTACGATTTAATATGCACACCTTTATTATAAACGTATGCGTAAGATGTTGTTTTCCACGACTTTTAATCATTTAGTTTATTATAAACGTATGCGTATGATGTTGTTTTCCACAAATTTAATCATTTACCTTAAGGACACAAAGTTATATCTTTATCAATTGTTTCAAGACCCACCCAAATTTACATAATGTAAATTCTTAAAATTATGTAATTTTAGTTACCCTATAATAAAACTATGTTATTTTAGTTAAATGAGCGGTTTGCTGATCGCGCGTTGCAGTGCGAACACCATTCATACACGAAACAATAAATAAAGAGTAAATTACACAGAAGGTTATTTATGTTTTACCTAGATTTCGGATTAGGTCATTTAACTAAAGTAGTTACACCGGAATCATTTACTTTTATATTTGTTTTAGAAAAGGTCATTAATCACCAACGAGGTTAAAATCATCCGTTACGTCAGGGACATATATTTAACTTTACATCTTTTTATAAAAACCTAAAAATAAAAATTATCCCTTTAACTAAGAATGGAGGAGCAGATTCTTGTTGGTCTAAATGAAGAAAAAGCTGCACTCATCTTCCCCCTATATACGATCGAATGTTACTGTTACATATGTAACGGCTAGTCAATTTTTGACTTTTGATTTTTGGGTTTTAAATTGTTTAATAATGTTGCCGTTAATTTCTTACCCCATGCGTTTCCACACCTATACGCAGCACACCTACACGCAGAACACATATATAGTGATTGACTAGGGCAAATCGCTCACCGGAATCTGAATCGATTTATTGGTAGGATGATAAATTTCAGGCCATCGGAGACTCGGGCCTTGTTGGCGACGAGCTATGTCATGGCGGCGGAGAAAGCGTTCTCGTTTTTAGGAAAACCGTTCATAAATTTAAAATAAAATTAATATTTTATTTGGGTACGATTACAACAAAGGAAATTACCTATCTATTACAATACAATAGAAAGAAAATAACATACTCCTATTACAATTACAAGGACAAGAAAGAAGAAAGTTATAATACAATTACAAGGAAATGAAGAGATATAATACAGGGAAATAGAATAACAATTACAATGAAATAAAAAGAAAGAAGTAAAAATGAAACAAAAAGTTATAGTGATGAATATTTTGTAGAATGAAATGAACCTTTTGAAAACAATTAAGAATTAACGATGAAGGCAGAATGTTTGGAAAAGGATTTTGATGAAATCTTAAATGATTTAGAAAAATGAAGAAGAAACAAGAAAACCTTTGGCGAACGCTTGATGAATGCATGTTTTCATTTTGAAAGATTTAAACTTGTTTGATTTTCTTTGTTTTCTCAAACGATCGGACATTCTCTTCGTATCGAAATATTGACATGATTGTTCTACGTTTGAGGTTCTGTTTCATATAATTCATTGGACTTTCTCTGCGTATACGGAATTATCGACCTGATTGTTGTTGAATTATATAATTTCAACTTGTTTTGCTTTCTTATTTTTCTCAAATACTTGGGTTATCTCTGTGTATACGGGTCAAAACCCGGGTCTACCGAATAACTCGTTTTGTTTCCCAAGATACAATCGTCTAAACCATATTGTATGGCCGGGATAACACTAAGCCCGTTATTACCTTGAAGATCCTGAAGAAGAAGATGAAGATTGCCTTGAGAGAACTTTAGATGAAGAAGAGGTAGAGAGAAAAGAATTTGCTTGTGAAATCTTGTATTTTTAGCCTCAACTAATGAGGCTATATTTATAGTGGTTCACAGCCTTGGAGAGCAATCAAAGAATTCGTAGTCAAACTTTGCATTAAACGTCTTTAATACAAATTGATTTCTAATTAACGCGGAATTTCTTTAATTTCTCAAAACGCGTGAAAAGCTTCATTTTAGAATAACACGCATTTCCGCTTGAACCTTCCGGCTGAACATCAGAGCCACACAAGTCCGCTTGAACCTTCTGGCTGAACCACACAGGTTTCGCCTGAACCGTTTCTGGTTCAACTATTCCGCTTGGCCCCAACCGCTCGAACTCGTCCCGCTTGAACTTCAACTGGACCACTTTCGCTGAACCGCCTGGGTATCAGCCGGACCAACTTCTGGTTGAACTTAAAAACAATTAGGCGGCTCTCAAGCGGCTGGCGACAATGCGAACGTGCGAAGTGCAAAGTGCGGCATCAAAGCGCCACATTGCGCCCATACGCCCACGCCACGTGCGCGTGCGTGTGCGAGTTAGGTGTGCTTCGCACCCCTCAGGATTCAAGGGATGTGTCCTACTCAAGGAAACAATAGTTGGTAAGGTTCCCACCTTATAAACCACTTTTGGATTCATCACCCAACCAATGTGGGATAAGTTCCACTTCATTTTCTCTCTAAAATTCACAGCTTTCACTGCTGCGAGGCCTAAACTTTGAGCCTCGATATCTCATTCACACGAGCTCAGATTTGGACGTGGTTTGGTGCATTGGAAAGCCCTCACAACGTACTGCACAAACCCATAAAATACAGAGGCAACAACCTATGTTATCTGTATTTTATTTAAGTCTAAAGTTGGTGAAAAACTCAGTTTCACACTTAATGAAAAAACACATTTTTCACTAATTTTTCTCTCAAAATTCCAACATCTTTCATATCGAAGGGATGAAGAGAAGTGAAGGATTCAACCAAAGCGGATCTTCAGTTGATGAAGGACAGAGCGAAATCGTTCTAAAACCTATCGTCTTCGTTTGATAGGAAGTTTGAGATTTTTCTAACTTCCGCATCCAAATCGACCTTTCCAATTCCCGCCATCTCGAATTCCTCGTCGCTTTCTCCGGCGGAGAATAATTTCGTGAAGAAGTTGCAACCAAAGGTTTCTGAGTTCCATCGAGCGTACACTTCGTCGGATTTTAGTAATAGAGTTTTGGAGACTACTCTTAACTCTTGGTTTAGAGAAATTATCTCTCTGGTTTAATTTTTTATTTTTGGGTTTTAATTGTTTAATAATGATGGTATTTTGAGAAAAAAAAATGTAAAGCATCATTTGATCGTGTATAGGGGGAAGATGAGTGCAAACTTTCTTCATTTAAGCCAACAAGAATCCGCTCCTCCATTGTTACTTAAAGGGATAATTTATATTTTAAGGGTTTTATTAAAAGATATTGTAAAAGGACAAAAATATCCCTGACTTAACAGATGATTTAACCCCGTTAGTGATAAATGACATTCTCGAACCAAATATAAAACATAAAGGTTGTCTGGTGTAACTACTTAGTTAAAGGAGCTAATCTAAAATTTCGGTAAAACATAAAGGACCTTCTGTGTAATTTACTCATAAATAAATGAACTTAGATATGACTTAGTCTTAAACAAAATCTAAACACCTAAATACTAAACAAAAATATAAACCTAAAGATTATTAAAAGGAAGAAACAGAAAACTGAGAAAAATTCTACCTCACAGAAATATTAAAATCAAAGATAGACCTGATTGTCATTTAATCGAATAAAAAATGTTAGGTCAAATTTTTTAGGTTGTTGCATATTGTTAAAATTTGCGAAATGTCATGAATAAGTTTACGAAAAGTGTGCAGACTTTTCGTAGAGCTTATATCTATATATAGTTAGCCCTATTTTGTTGTTATCCAAGTCAATTCTCTCATTTTGCACTGTAACGCTACCGGATTGAGATACAAGCAGGTATCTCCTTCCGTGAATCATTAGATTGAATCAAAGTTTTCATTCGACTTTTTTTTAATTCACGTGTTTTTCTCACTCAATTCACTGTTTCTATCATTTAGGTTGTGTATGACACACTATCTGGATAAGCTAGCTGCTAAAAAATAGCGTTTGGTAAAAAATAGCTAATAAACTAGCTGAAAAATATAAAATGACATAAAAGTACATGTATATAGATAAATTAAAATTTAAAAACAAAGTATAAATAATTAGTTAGGGAAGGGTAAAAGTGGAAATATTATAAAAGCTAGTTGAAACACTACTTCAACTAGCTTTTCAAAGCTAGCTTATAAGCTAGCTGGGCTTTTTGAAAAAGCCCCATTTGGTACCGTCAAAAAGCTAGCTGATAAGCTAGCTTATGGCGCGAAAAACACGACCTTAATCATCATCATTGATTCATCATAGCTCGTTTATAGTTATCGGTGTATCTAGTGAGCTTTAATTTATCGGTAAAACAAATTAGACGGGCATACAAGTGGTATCAGAGCTTTTTGAGCTCAATGTGATTGAAGTCGTGGTGCTTTCACAATCAAACAGTGTTTTCTACGTGAATTTTGACATAATACATGTTTTTTACTGATTTTACATGTTTTTCATGCTTATTTTGATTGAATTTGATCTTTAATCGAGTTATTTTTTCTTAAAGTTACATGTGTTTGCTTCGATCTGGTCAAATTCGAAATAGTGAATGAATTCTGTTGAAGCGGTTACATTTGCGAAATCTCGAGTTTTTACAAAAAATTTGACTTTTCACAAAAATCTATTATTATTGTGGAACCAGACGGTTACAAATTTTTGCGAGAATATTTTTACGAAACATCGAGTTTCACCCCTTTTCATAACATTTGTGAAAGTACATCACGTTTCAATTTGTTTCGCAAATAATTTCTATGAAAAGTCAATTTTTGCAAAAATTTATCCTTTGCGAAAAAATAGTTTTTGCGAACAATTCATCATTTGGTGAAACACTTTGTGATAATTACATGTTTTTGTGAAATTTTAAATTTTTTTTGTAATATCAGTTTTTTTTGACAAATAATCATTTGTATTTTACTTGCATCTTTCAGTAGATAATGGCATCAATGACAAACTATGACAATGAACTTGGCACCGGAACCAAGTTTCTTCGTCTAGACGATATCAATGATTTTCCTAACTAGAAGCATAGAATGATTTCTTTCTTTCTTATACCAATTATAATTTAATTCAATAAACTGAATTTGGTCCACACATTCCTACCAAATAGATAAATAAGGGAGAAGTCTTAGATACTGATGTGAAAACTTGGACTGATGAAGATAAATTGTTGGTTGCTAGGGATCATAAAGCCTTTGGATTACTCACTATGGCTCTACCTTTGGAAATATATCATAGTAATTGTTGATACTGGATTTCAGGATATATCAAGCAGCTCACAAGCACTTCACTATAAGGATCCTGAAATTTATTTGGCTAACAATTATCTTCTCTTCGTTTATTTTTTACAGATTGTCTCCGATATAATTCACGTGTCCTAAAGACCCGGTCAACTAACAAGAAACGAGGACTAAATGAACCATTAACGGCTAGTGGGACGACGTGAAGTTAGTTGCTAGTTTTTAGGAGGATGCGTTGCGATGTAATCTTTATATATTGAGCTCTAGGTTTACACACAACACACGATACTTTCTCTTAATACTCTCTGTAGCACTTAGAATTCGAGCTCACTTCATTTGTACTTGAACACTTTTTGATTATATAAAAGTTTCAGGTAGCAGGCACTTTAAGCCGACTCCCGAGGGTTTTTGCTACGATCCTTGAGGATACTCAGGGATTCCTGGATTTTTCCCTCGTTACATCATCGTGTCAACATCCAAACTTGCATTTTCCTTACTAAATTCATCAAACACGCTACCTCACTTACAAAGTTTGATCAACTAATTGCTTAGACAGTTTTTTACCAAAACAATTTGGCGCCCACCGTGGGGCAAGTGGTGTTTGTATTCGGTTAAGAGCCTTAATCTCCTTCTTGCAGCTAATTTCCAAAAATTTCGACTCAACCAAAGATTACTTCAAAATCTATTCCATCCACCAAACCGACTGTTAGCACTGGTCTTCCTCCAATGTCAAAGAAAACTAACACCGATGCTAAAAGAATGGAGTACCCCACTTTTACTGGTTCTCAAGGTATGTCTACTAGCCCTGCTATTTCTAACAACGATCTGTATGTTCCGATCAGGCAGATGAAGACTCATGTGGATGAACATGTTGGATTTAGGTGTCCAGACCCGACTAAATCAAGTACCCGACCCAGTCAAGACCCGTAAGAGTTACACCGGAAGCAACGAGTTTTAAAGTCCGCTTATCTTATAACCGGAAAATTCGCAGAAGGATTAATTATTTATTTATTAAATAGTTTAATAGATAAATAAATTAATTAGTTAATTAATTATTATTAATCGTTAAGATTAATTTAAGCGACGAAAGACGTTAAATATTGTTTACGTCTTAAACGACGATTAACGAATTAGTAATTTAACTAATATTCGTTAAGTCTCGGCAAGCGAAAAATGATTTGAGGGATTAAATGTTAATCTCACAAATTAAATGGTTCGATTAAGGATAAATTTAAATCGAGGGACTGATCGGAAACTTAATCAGTTATAAATATAACTGATTAAGGGAGGCGAAACCCTAATCAAGAGATTAGTTTTTTTCGTCCCCCTCTCCTCTCCCTCCCTCGCTGCGATTTCGTCCAAACCCTAGGTCGCCATCGCCGTCGTTTTTCTCAGGTGGTGCTTCTAATCGCACGTGAGAGAAAGGAATCCTAAACCACCGCCGAGACGCAGCCGCCGTGACATCCTTGTCCGCCGCCACTGCCCCGTCGTTCCCCGCCGTCGACCGCCGCCCTTCCCTGCCGTCGTTTGCTGTGCGTTCCTCCGCCGCCACTGTAGCCGTACCGCCGCCACAGCCCGTCACCAAGCCGCAGCAGCGGGTCGCGACCTCAGGCGCTGCCACCCCGTCGCATCACCGCCGCCGCCCTAGCCAGCCGCCGCCCTCCTCGCCGTCTCTGGTCACACCGCCGACGCTCTCCGTCATGAACTGCCACCGTAAGGCATGTTCACTAGTCGTCCACAAACCCTAGTTCGCGCCCAAACATACGTGTTTTCCCGGTGCTTGAGTCATCGCGTAGAGAAACCGTAAGTGCGAGGAAATCAGATTCATTCGACGAATCATTGCTTGCGAAACCCTAGCGTCACCCGTTGACTTCCGGTGTCTCAAACGTTTGTTTGAATCACCGCTTAGGTATATCTAAACTTGTTATTTGTTTAGATTTAATCGTTTATTTTATAATAATCGTATCGCGTTTTTGCTTAACGCGTTTTAGGTGTTTGCGTGTTTGGTGATTGTCGAATCCTGTTGTTTTGGTTTACGTTAATTAACTGGTTTTCGCGTTAGTAAATTAAATCGTTTTCCGCTGCGTATTAAATTAATTGTTAATTTAATTATTTAAATTTAATTTACTCGGTAATTGATTAAATATTAATTTGTCGTAAATAATTATTCATATAAAAAAATTACTATTACCGAGACCCAAATGCCACTGTCGTAACCCAACAGTGGTATCAGAGCCTTGATCACCACACGCAAACCCTAACCGGTCGATTTTAAACCGGTGTACTTTCGCGAACTGGGGTTCTGAACCCGAAAGTCACGAAATAGAATGAATCGCTATTTAAATATGTTTAGTCGATTTATATCCACTAAACGTAATCCATATTCAATAAAATTGATTGAATTATCTTTCGTACATATTCGGCCCAACCTCTTTTAATTTTGTCATGGATTCGTTATGGTTTGGCCCATTTGGCCCATGTTGTTTTGTTTTGGATTGGCCCACTTTTGACTGGGTTCAAAGTTGTTTTTGTTTAAAATAGAATAGTTTTATTTTAAATTGTAACTGCTCACTTTCGCCTGGACGAACGAGGCGAGTTTGACACAAAGACCCATTTGAGATTATCCCTTTTTGGATTTTCGAAAATGGCTAGAACCCAAAAACGAGACCGACATTTCCTGATGACGCGCAGGAGCTTGTTGAAGTCAGTGGGAGCGACTAAGTCGATCAGGGAGTTTTTTGTTCTCGTTGTTGATTTACTTTTACGTCCCTTGACCTTCCTCAATATTGTCATAGGCTCTGACCATATTGAAACCCCTGCATGGCCGAATATGTGCATGTGTGTTTGCTTGTTTTGGTTGCTTGTCTTAATTTGATTAACGCGCCAATTGAAAACCCAAACTTAGTTTTACCGATATAAAACTAATTTTTCAATCGATTAAATAAAAGTCCTAATTTTATTATGACTTTATAAAATTTATTAACCAATTTAATTCGACATTAAATTCGGATTTTTCGATAAAGTAATCGAACATTATTTAAAAAATTGGTTATCGTCTCGCGACATGTAGATCATTAATACTTAGGTTATTTAAATGATCGTCCCGAGTGAGATAGGATTCATAAAATATGTCGTCACATTAAATATTAAAATATGACTAAATGATCCTATCTGGTAAGCCTAAAACCGGTAGACTATGCCATCCTAAGTCAAGTCTAACTTGGAACATATTGACCGATGCATCCGTGTTCGAGTATTTCAACACCGCACGTGGTGTTTAGGGTATCTTCCAAGGTGAGCGTATTGGAGTATTTCAACACCATACGCACATACTGACCACTTAGGACAACTACTATTTTCTTTACACGCACCTTTGGTATTGGAGTATTTCAACACCG
>JBCNJP010012040.1:0-14468 GCA_039602395.1 Deinandra increscens subsp. villosa
AAAGATAGATAATGGCTCTAGAATATCAATTTACTGAGAAATACTCCACGATTATTAGAGGTTTGTATCGTACTATTATTGTGCTGTGAAAATAAGTGGCAAAACGAAAACAGGCGATGAGACGCAAGGTATAAATTGAGATAGAGCTTAGGAGGGACGGAAGAGGAAGAATGTGGAGAGCGTGTTTGTGAATCAAGATCTCAAAACCTAGCCAATTCATGTAGTGAAGATGAATCACCAACCTTCTAACCGCCCTTAAAAGCAAATGACACTTCGAACATGGGTTCCTTGAAGCCAAGACAAGAGGCGAGGCGCTTTTGTTACATTCAAGTGGAAAAATGTTAATAATATGGTCAACTAAAATCTCACTAAAAACCAAGACTTGTGGGCTGTGGCAGCCTAATGAGCAAAAAGGCCTCACTGAAAAGCCCTAAAGAGCCCACTTCTCCGCTAGGAGCGCTTTTTAGAACACAAAACATACTCTAATAGAATTTAAAGCAGTTCAAAACTTTCATACTAATGTATGATAAGGAAACTTGGGATCATGCCGTCACAGACCATGGTATCAATTGTTGCTTGATTCAAAATGAGTTACATGCCAATTTAGCGAAAAATTGCCAAAAATAAATAGTTGGAAATTAAGTTCGCTGGATCACTTTGACAAGAAATCAGCAACATAACACATCTAAACTTACTCGCACAGTTGCAGTGCCAAAACACTTCAATCTGCGAAGAATATTTATCATGATGTCATGAGTTGTGATTATAGTTTGATAAAATAAGAATGAACCAAAAACGTTAAAACATAAGAATACGATTATGATACCTTGTTTTATCGTTTCCGTTCGGTTCTCCACTTGTATACTGGTCTGGAAGTTGGGCACACGATCTCGTCTTCACGCAACTTTCTTTTTTTACCCTTTTTCTGATCCAACAATGTGATGTTTGTTTATTTATTTATTAACTAGAAATATATATATAACTATATAATTTTGAGTTTGAGCATACAAACCTGTAATTCTTGTTTCAGTGCCATTTCATTATAAACTGTCTCCAACTGTTGGACTCTGTTTCTTCTGGCTTCCAGCTCTCTGTATGAACCAGCTGTCTTCCTGCATCATATAAGACCACATCAAGATCCTTTTAGCACCGCCTTTTAGTCGATGAAATTAACCTCCTTTTTGTTAGAACATATCTGAAGCTTCCCCTTTGGCAAAGCCCATATACACACACACACACACACATATATATATATATACATAAAGGGGCATTCAAGACAAAACCAATTTAAGTTAAGAACTACAAAAACCACATAAAACTTGTTTCTTTTGTTTTACCTGTAATACAAAAGACAGTTACATAACCGCCTACTCCACTCTCATTCTACCTGCAAGTGTATTATGTTGTTCTCGCAGTTCTCTACTTAAAAGCGGTTATGTATCGAATGAACCCTAGATGTATAAAAAGTAAAGTGGTCACATATAAGAGCAAAATAACAAAACCTACTTTACCTTTTAATTTTATCAGGCAAGTCCTCAAAAGCTGGCAATCCTCCAGCACTCTTTGTTTCTGATAGTATTCTCTTAGCATCCTCCCTGTAAAAAAATTAAATAAAAATATTCAAGCCATGAAACATATTTACTTACAGCATAAATCATGCATGGGAGTAACTTGATATTAGAACTACATATGTAAGGTCCAAACCTATCGTCAGCATAGTATACATGTTTGTTTGATGGCTGAGAATCAAGCGAGTGAAGTGTTGCAGTTAGCCTTTCAATTTTCTGCATTAAATGCACAAGATTTGAGCAAAGAATATTCTAAAATTTCATATACCAAAAAAAAATCAGATTACCTTTTTTTCAGATTGTAGTTTCTGCAAGATATAACCTATATCTTGTGATTTCATCAGCAAGAGCTGCTCTTCAGTGTATTCGTTTGATCCACTGTTGCAGCATATATAACAATTTAACATCAAACCTTGTTTTCTTTCTTCTAAAATATGAACATATAGAAAATTACCCTCGCTTATGTACTCCATCAACAGTTTTGGAGTTAATCATCTTGAAGTAGAATTCATCGGGATTCCGGAATGCTGCCTTTTCCTTGAGTTTCTGTTATGGAATTCAGCCATTCAGGATTACTATTGTGGCAAATTCTAAAAAACAGAAAAATAAAATTCTCCTACAAGAATGCAATCTGACAAAAAAAAATTACCTGCAAGTAATCCTCCTTTTTATGGAAGGCCTTTGCACGGACAACATAGTCCTTGTGCTTCTCAAGAAGCCCAAATCTTTTTCTTTCTTTTCTGAATGTAAGTCGGCATGTATGAAATGTAAGAATGTAAAAAAGAACCAAAAACTCTGAGGAAAAAGAGAGGGTAAATAGATTATATGAAAAGTAATAGAGGCACTCACGGTTGAGACCGTTCCTTGTGGGCCCGTCTATGAACAGCATGCTTTAGGGATGACATATTGAAGATTGAGGACAGCAGTCAGCTGCAGAAAGAAAAAAACGTAAATGTTTATAATAGATTACACGGGTAAATCTTTTTACATACACAAACAAAATATACAAATTCATATAACTTGTAATGAAATTCTTACAGTGAAGTATATCATTTATAAAAAGACAGATTACAACTAACATGGACAAAGAAGTGTTAGATGACCCAGACATGGCTCGTTTTGGCACATGATTATTTTTAACATGTAACCCAACCCACTCAATTATCTGTTTTACATCTCTACAGAATATGATGAAATTCAGAAAAAAAAAAAAACTATTTTTGGTATTGGATAATGGATTTGTTACAATTTTCTCTTTAAATTCTTCTGTTGAAGTATTGCCAAGAATCAATTATGAGTACATATAAGTAAAACTAATTGCATTCTGTCTATTCAATTTTGCAGTTATATTGAAATTTAGTGGCAGACAGAGGATTTTTTTTCTATGGGGCCACTCTTTTCGGTCATTTTATTCTCTCAATCACGACGTTAGAATTTCCGGGTTGGGACGGTTCGAGTAAAATAGTTTGAAAAAATACCATAATAGAAATAAACAATCATTAGAAAACATACAATAAAATTTTTGACTTATCCTATCCCTCTCTGTTTAAACTTTAAAGCTTCCAAAATCTTAGCTTCTACCAATTATTCAATTTTTCATGGATCCTAAGAATAATAACTCTATGAACAATACAATTGTTGATTCATTACACAATTAGCATATGTTAAAACACAGACACACCGTTCCTAACTTCCTATTCTTCTCTTAATTATGTTTTTAATGTTTTTTTTTGTTAGCCTAGCATTAGAAAACATACAATAAAAAGTTTGGTGCTTGGATCTTGAGATTAATAGGACTTGATGAACTTTTACGCACTCTTCGAATTATTTTCAGATTAGTGATGAAAACAATCAAAACATAGAATGACTCGAAACCTAATAACCAATCACCAACCTAAAAGAATCAAATCAAAATATGCAAATAGCTTCCAATAATCAACTCATCAGAGTCAAAATTCAAATTCATATTTTGGCAAATCAAAACAACAACCAAATTTAAAAAGGAAACATACAAAATCAGAAAAGCAAATAGTAACCTAAAACAGACAATTGACGACGTATCATAAGAACAAGTGTTGATTATGCGTTGAAATTAAACAAGAACAAGTGTTGAAAATACCTTGAGCGATGTAGGTATGTTGATTATCCGAGCTTCAGAGTTCTATTTAGGGTTTTAGGTTTAGAAATGGGGGATGTTCAATCGGGGATGTCGACTCGGTTATTTGGGTTTAATCGAACGATTCAATTTGCAAAGTTGGGCTAATAAATTGGGTTGGAGTGATAAATTTGACGGTGGGTCAATTAAATATAGGGTAAACTTGTAAAGGTCTGAAGTCCACACCAATTAAAGGGTTATATACTTATATCCGCGCTTCATGTATACATGATAATGGCATAAGTTTGAGTACTTTTACCACCATAACTGAATATATATATAAAAAAAATCTCATACCCGGTTCAAAACATGTCTGAGTATATATCGAGTAATTACCCTTCGGGCATTAGGCATACTTGTAGGTTTCAGGTATACGGTTAGTTTATTAAAAATACCCGTTGAGTATTACTGACTCAAATTTCATCAGGTATTTTATATACTTATTCGGTGGCGGACCCATGATTTTTTTCGATGGGTTCACTTTTTTTGTCCTCTTATTTCTTTTTAACTCGACATTAGAATTTTTGTTCAGAGTGTCGGGTCACCGGTCAGGTTTGAAGTCCAGAAGTCCAGAAGATGGACTATATGAAACTAACTCCTGAATCCTATACAAAAACAAGCACAAATGTTCAATTCTAACAAGGCCTAATAAAATAAGGCATAATAATTCAATACAAAGTTCAAACTTTATGGTACAAATTTGGTTTATAGACTTGAAATAAGTCAATAACAGCTAAAACTTGAGTGACTAACTTGGAAATTGCTCATACGATGGCATCTATAGCATGTGGTAGCACTAGACCCTAGTCATTTGATCATGTAGTTAGTTCTAAAGTGAACAACAATAGAACTACTCCCTCAATTTCACATTCAAGTCCCCTTCTCCGAATATTGTTGTTAGTCTCTCATATTTTACTCTACATCAATTAACATTACAGCAGAGCATGTATATGGTTCAATTAGTTGTTTAACCAATTTTCAAAAACACAAAGTTGGTTTTGAAACTTGTAAAAATTTAGAAGAGAACACCTATAGTACAAAAATCAGCCACAAAATTATTTGCATATATATCGTCCATAACATTCATAAAACTAATCAAAATGAAAACAGTAATGATTTCACGACTAGAGATTTAGAATCATTAAAACGAAAATCAATCAACCAAAAGATGAAACAAAACTAAGGCCCTATTCTTGAAGATAAAGATAGGTTTTGAACTGAAGAAACCCTCACCTTCGATTCGTAAGGTTTGAAGGTCAGATTGTGGATGGGCCAAAGACTGCACAATTGAAAGAGACGACCAGAAAAACTGAGAGAGAGAGGTCAGAGAGCGATGAATGGCGGCGAGTGAAGAGTACTACTGAAGTGGTTTGTTAAATTGTAACCCTAGCTAGTTGGATATAAAACGCACTTGATTTGAACACAAAAAAAAATCACACAAAATCAACATGATTTGAACATTAGGTTTCTAAATCAGAAAAGAATACAAAAATCATGTTCTACATCATGTTCTAAATCAGAAAGGAATACAAAAATCATGTTCTAAATCACATTAAGGTTTAAAGATTTCGAAAATTTTAAAGGAAACGCACCTGATTTAGAGCAGCAGAAGCAGCGGCAAAGGGACCTGCTTCAACGGCGATGTGAAGAGATGAGGCCGGATTTGAGAGCGACGAGAAGTGAAGAGATGGAGCAGCGGCGCGATGTGAAGGGATGAGGAGGCAGGCAGCGAGCGTCTTTTTTTTTTCTTTTGGGGGAGGGAGCATACGGACGTATTTTTTTTAGGTTTAAGAAGATGTTTTATCTATGATTTAGAGACAAAAGATCATTCACATCACAGTCTAGTTTTGAGTGGTTATCTAGAAGATCTCTATATTTAAGGAAAAATCTGGTGAATTTTTAAAATTTAAGGTATATTTAAGGAAAAATCTGGTGAATATTTAAAATTTATGGTTTGAAGAGAAAGAAAAGATAATGATAAAGGTATAAAAAAATATCATTTAATTGTGGTTGTGAGTGGAAGAGAGAAAAAAAATAATGATAAATATATAAATTATAAGGATAAAGATAGAGAATGGGATGTGAATGCTCTAAGACCTCTTACTAAAATAACAAACAAAAAACAAAAACATCAACCTCTTAATAGAGGTCATCTGGTTGTTCTTGTTTCTGACTCAATAATAGAGGTCATCTGGTGGTTACCGTGTGGCGGTGTGCCGTCGTAGGTTTTTGGGTTTCGATGAGTCCATTCGTGATTCGAGAGATTGGCCTTCCTGTTCTTGCTTCCAGTCTAATAGTAGAGGTGTTTTGGTGCCTGTCATGTGGCGACGTGTCGCCCCTTGTTTTAGGGTTTCAATGATGACCACTTTGTGGCGTCTGCTCACATCTGTACGACCGATCTTGGCCGGCTACCACATCGGAGCCATATGGGAGTGATGATGAACAGTTTTATGAGCCTAAAGGCGATGGTTGTGTCTTCCTATTGTTTTATGAGTCTAAAGGCGATTAAAACGTTTATGAGCCTAAAGCCGATGAACAATTTTATGTGTCTTAAGGCGGTGATGATCAATAATTTGATGTTACCTATGGTTTAAGTATTCGTTGGTTTGTCATATGAATTGTTTGTTTTCCACCTGTGACACATAGTTGGCCCTACATATTTCCTCTTATGGTTGGAATTTCGTTTGGCTCTTGGTTATTCCTATTCTTGATTTCAGAATTGGATTTCTGTTTATCAGAAAAAGAGACTTTTCAAGAACAATTGACTTGGTTATGAGTGATATGCACTATTCATCAGAATTGGATTTCATCCCCACACGTGTTCCTATGATGTTTATCTCGTGACAAGGAGGTGTTTATTAACGCAACCATCAATCAGATATGAACCTTAAAAACTATTAGATAATATCACAAATGTAATTGACTATTCCTTTTAAAATGTTGCGATGATGGATCTGGTGGTGAGATCACAAATGTAATTGACTGTTCCTTGTAAAATGTAGCGATGATGGATCTGGTGGTTGACTGTTCCTTTTAAAATGTTGCAATGATGGATGTAGCGGTGAGATGGTGTTTATCGCAACCGTTACTGGAATAATGTGATATTTGGGCATGATGCTTTCGAAATAGGCTATGATGATTGTCTTTACCAATCTGAGCCTTGAGTTTATGTTCATTTCTTTGTTCATTTCTCTGTCATTTTGCAGGTAGGCCCTCAAGATATGGTCATGGTATGTCAACATAAACGATAAAATTAAAATTAAAAAAGTAGACAATCAAATTTCCTCCATTTTCTCAGCATAAAAACATCCTATGACTTCTTTAAATTTCCTAAAACCACAAATGACAACTTCAAAACGAAATCCGATCCCCTTTGATTGTTACCTGTTCAAAAAGCAAACAAATTCTAAATAGTTGTATAATAAAAGTTAGAATATATTATATGTAATGATACAACTTTGTCATCATAACTACAATCAAACTACTTATGAAAACAGTTGAAAAGAGTAAACAGGATGTATAAACTGTTGGAATTTATGCGTAAAACGATTATGACAATCGTTACACAAACATGAGCATTTCAATAATAGAAAAGCAAATAAAGATCTAACCGAGTTGATGTCGCAGTGAGAATTAAAACGAACCGATGATGTAGGAAAGATAGGAGATACGATCACGAACAGCAACCTGTAAAATCAGAAACACAGAGAGAGAAATGAAAGAACCGGGCTTGTGTTTGACACAATTCCCTTAAACAGATTCGCCGTCTGTTCCCAGGGTACACCGGTTCGAAGCAGCGTGTACTGCCGGACTAGATAATCTGCCTGAAACGAAACCGGAACGCAGCAACAGCAGCCACGAGATCGATGATCAGAAAACCGCAGCAACAATGCGTGTTTCTATTGTTTCCGTGTGTGTTTGTTATGAGCCAATTCATGTGTTTATATATGAATATCAAACACTAGATTAATGTCCCATTAATCCAAATAAACTCTAGATTAATGTCCCATAATGTCACATTAATCCATGGTTATTAAGCTCATTAACCATTGCAATGAATGGTCAGTTTGGAATGCAAAGGGTTGGTTCAATGAACCAAAAAACGTTCTAGAATCTGCTCAAAAGAAAGGTCACGAAAATTAGCAAAAAACTGGTCACTTATTGACCCCCGTTTCGGAGCTGCATTCGTGTCCGCAGGTCGCGCGGGCACGAGTTCAGAATTTCAACCCGAATCGCCATTTTTCGCACCCCCCCCTGCGCGAGGGTATGAGCTAGAGTAAAATATGACACAAGTGATATCTAGAGCTTTGAGGTTTATCCTTATAAACCAATTCACCTTTTGTTCCCACACCAATGTGGGATAGCTCACATCACATTTTCCAAACTTGAACAAACATTCTTTTGAGATAAACATCTCATTCACACACATTTTCCAACAATCCCCCACATGAATGGAGGTTGATCTCAGAAGTAGCTTTAATCCCGATCGAATTTCAACAGTCGAATCTTGCATACGATAGGTAGGTGTTACCCTTTGAACCTTCGCTCATGAAACACACTTAGTCTACTGGCTCTGAGTAGGCGGCGATGCCTTTGAACTCGTCTGCCGTTTGTGTAGGCGACAATGTGCTTCACACAAGACTCTCCTTGACAACATCAAGTCCTCATAGTTATGTTCGTTATGGTCATGAACATTAGCCTGGTTCTGCGAGAGCTCTTAGGTATTGTGCCCCCTCTCAATACCCTTCGAAGCGACCCCACTTCTCTCTCACATAGGTGATTCACCACGTGTGGCTGCCTCAGCTGAATCATTAAAAGCCATAGGCTTAACCTCGTACTTGTCACTTTTAGGAATGGACTAGGAGATGTATTGATTCCAATTATACATCCCCTTCTTAAAGTGCGTGGGTTTATCAATTCTTCCCCCCACAGTGACCTCACCAGTTCATACAATTAGGTTGTCCTATTGAACTCAGATCTTGGGATCTCCAGTCAACTGAGTTAGGTTTTCCTTCATATGAACTTTATTTTTTCAAGGGCTTCAGTCCCATTCCCATGGACGACCTCCGAACTAACTCTCTACTTAGGCCTTTTTGTCAGCGGATCCGCAATATTATCCTTTGACTTCACATAGTCAACAGTGATAATTTCAGTAGAGATTAGTTGTCGTACCATATTATGTCTACGTCTTATATGTCTATTTTTACCAATATACATTGTGCTATGAGCTCTGCCAATTTCCGATTGGCTATCACAATGTATACATATGGCCGTTGCCGGCTTAGGCCATCTTCGTATATCCTCAATAGACGTAGCCATTCTGCCTCTTCACCAGCTTTATCTAAAGCGATGAATTCAGCTTCCATCGTGGATCTACAATAACCTTTTGTTTTGAAAATTTCCACGACATGGTTGCACTTCCAAGTGTGAATACATATTCACTCGTTGCTCTGGAATCATTCGTATCGAGTATCGTATCAGATATCGTATCAGATATCGTATCAGATATCGTATCAGATATCATGTCAGATATCGTATCAGATATCCGACTTGGATCACAATGTCCTTGAATCACTGCTGGATATTCGTTATAGTGCAACCCGTATTCCTTTGTGTACCTTAGGTACCTAAGTAACCTAATCACACAACTCCAATGAGTTGAATTTGGATTACTCGTGTATCTACTTAGCTTGCTTACAGCGTATATTAAGTCTGGTCTAGTACAACTCATCAGATACATCAGACTCAATAATTCTTGAGTACTCTAAACATGCTCTCCTCTGTTCTTAGCTAGATACTGACACTCGTCAGTTTGTAGTTCTAGCCACATTGGAGTCATTTGCAAAAGCCATTTGCAAAAGCTATTTGCCATTCCCATAACTTCTCAAGAATTTTAGTCCACACAGTGGGTTTGACTTTAAACAAGTCCACTTTCAGTTCATGTGTTTTTGAATTTCCAAAACCACATTTGCCATTCCCATGTCTTTGCATCCAAGACGTCTTGACATTACTTACATCAGTGAGCATATCATCTACATGGGAGCTAGTGGATCTTTCCCCGGGATGCCAACCACTCAGTTATCAGAAACTAGATGGTTCCCACAATTCATCAAACCAACCAAGATAATTTGCAGCCAAGATTTATAATCTTAATCTTGCAATAAGTGCCCTTTGTGACCACATTATAGTCTTTCCAAGGTGAACACATCCTTATGACTATTGTGTACTCCACTTAGTCATATGATTTCAATCCTTATTGCCAAAAATATATATCAAATGCAAGCCACCCCCACATTTAAGTGTCATTGGATGACATCCAAATAGGGTGATGAAAGGTTCTCCCTTTCTCTATGGTTATGCCATTTCAACCATCACACTGGTTGTTTCTCAAATGGTCTCTCTCCCCCCACATTGCCTCCACTTTGATAAGCTTTATGTGACATCACTTATTATCACACTTTGAATAATAAATGTATCATTACGGTCCATAACTTCAACTCATTATATATATTAGCTCACGAGTACTTTAGAGTTGATGTAAGCAACACATGCTTTTCCCATAAGTATGTTCACACAAGCATCTCATACTTAGAATAATTCTAAGTTAATCTCTAGCATAATTCTAGATCATACTTAGAATAATTCTGAGTAAACCTCTAGCATAATTCTAGAAATTGTGGAAGACCCACATGAGTCCGGAACCACCTTTCCGGAAGAACCGCACGATTACGGAACAACTTATCCGAAGGACCACACAAGTCCGGAACAACCTGTTCGAAAGAACCAGTGGTCCGGAAGAAATCAAATTGCTATAGGCATCGAAAACTAGGTAATATCAACTTTAATGATCTAGTCATTCAAGTTTTCCATAGTTTATATCATGTTCCTTAAACCGAATGTAGATTACATTTGAAATTTGTCTATACACAAAACAAGTATTGTGTTCATGTGTGTCTTGAATGTTATAGTTGATTAATCTCAGCAGAGCATCACAATCAACCAAGTGCTAGTCTAGCATGCTTTAGACTGCAATATGTTAGCATGTGAACAGAAGATGCATCATTCTGATTCATCACAACCTCAATGGATATCACAATATCCATTTCCTACATTCACACATTCATTTAGACAAATTCGTGAGACTAGACCAATAACATTGTGTACGTCTCATATGTATGTTACAAAGCCATACATAACATATTATTCGGTTTTAGGATCATAACCTATTTGCCTTAAGTACGTATCCAAAACACCAATGAAACTCGAAGGCCTCATCATGAGCATTAATTCGATTAAACTTGGTGAGTGCATTCATAACCAATATGAATAAACCCAGGATACACTCACTAGGTTTTGAGATGTTCAAACAAATTGACACTCAACAACCCATTGCACACGCGGTGCATCATCCCTTGTTTTCTAGAACTATTCATTTTAGGATACTCTCCCAAATGAAGACCAAGTCATCAAATAGTTCAACAGCATTGAGGTGGTAGACGCATCTACTTGACCTTCATAAAAATCCGAAGATTTATAATTTACAATACCATATATTGTAATCCATAACAACAAATCTTGTATTCATACTTCACAATTCACATTGTGCATCCGTATTATGTTGAACACATCAACACTACAAGATATACCATTTCGTGTATTTTAATACACTTTATCATCTACCATTGTGTGGGGTGTTACATATATGATTTACATGTTTAATTTAACTCACAGGTGCAACTGACTTATTGCACTATCTAAATGGAAATAATTTGAATAAACGTTTGTAATGTAAATCTCAAACATCAAAGCAACAAACTATTTTATTAAAATAATTTCAAACCATAAATCATAAACACTTATTCCAAAACATAACAAAGTCTTATTTAGACCAATTATTTCATAACGAAATAAAGTCTTATTTAATTAAAACATATAATCATATAGTGTTGCTATCCCCAACACTCTCGTCATCAGATATCTCGATGACCTCTTTAACATCACTCCAAAGAGTTAAGCGATGTAGTCCTCCTACAACAGTTCCTACCGCATGGAACTTAACCGAATTCTGATGACGAAACATTCTCCACGAATTCGTTGATGCAAATAATATCGAGTAACCATCGATATTCAACTTGCTCACAGAGATAACATTCTTCTTGATACTAGGCACATGGAAAACATCTTCCAAGGTAAGGGTACATCCTGTAGACACTTTTAATTCTACAGCCCCGATCCCAATCGCCTTGTGTTTAGTGCCATCTAGCATCATTATGCGATTTTTGACAGCACGATATTCCTTAAAGGAATAATGATTAGAGCATGCATGAATTGTTGCTCCAGACATTATGAACCACCCTCGACAGGCAATCACTCGAGTCATTCCTGACATTGAAGGAGTGAATCCTAAGATATTTCCGTGAGTCCTATCTTGAGGTACTCCCTCAGTGGCACTCCACGTACTTATCTCTTCATGTCCTCGTTTCATTTTGAACAGATCTGCTCAAAGCAACAACACCAAGTTGTTATACATCTATATTTTATATAGATATACTTTAACTAAATAAATTTGAAAACAACACCAAGTTGTTTTTTTCTCAATTGCTATTTATCACAAGATTAGCAATGAGATTCAACGAAATTTAACACCTTGTTAAATTCTTGTGATGACCCGTTACAAGGGTTGAAAACATAATAGAGCAAAAACCCTTTTATTAATAAATAATAATAAAATATTAAATTAACAATGGTCATCACCATCACATTAAGACACGTTCTTAATTACATCATCAAGGCACGTTCTTAATTACATCATCAAGACACGTTCTTAATTACATCATCAAGACACGTTCTTAATTATACCATCAACACATGGTTTAATTACAATCTTTACATAAAGTTCAGTTTTTAAAACTTCGTAATTTGTAGCACACATGTTGGACAATAATCTTTATAAATCATTTATACGTTCGGTATAAATTGTCTAGATTCAAAACCCACGTTCGAGCCACGAACGAACAAAATTGGAGATTAAAACATTTTAAACAAATTGTACACAATATGTGAATTTAAAACCATTCTCCAATAACATTCATAAAACGTTTTTATACCACAATAGTATAAATCAAGAAATCAGAGATTGCTTCACAATCTAAGAATCTGTTTAAGTTTGTTGGAATTTATGCGTAAAACGATTATGACAATCGTTACACAAACATGAGCATTTCAATAATAGAAAAGCAAATAAAGATCTAACCGAGTTGATGTCGCAGTGAGAATTAAAACGAACCGATGATGTAGGAAAGATAGGAGATACGATCACGAACAGCAACCTGTAAAATCAGAAACACAGAGAGAGAAATGAAAGAACCGGGCTTGTGTTTGACACAATTCCCTTAAACAGATTCGCCGTCTGTTCCCAGGGTACACCGGTTCGAAGCAGCGTGTACTGCCGGACTAGATAATCTGCCTGAAACGAAACCGGAACGCAGCAACAGCAGCCACGAGATCGATGATCAGAAAACCGCAGCAACAATGCGTGTTTCTATTGTTTCCGTGTGTGTTTGTTATGAGCCAATTCATGTGTTTATATATGAATATCAAACACTAGATTAATGTCCCATTAATCCAAATAAACTCTAGATTAATGTCCCATAATGTCACATTAATCCATGGTTATTAAGCTCATTAACCATTGCAATGAATGGTCAGTTTGGAATGCAAAGGGTTGGTTCAATGAACCAAAAAACGTTCTAGAATCTGCTCAAAAGAAAGGTCACGAAAATTAGCAAAAAACTGGTCACTTATTGACCCCCGTTTCGGAGCTGCATTCGTGTCCGCAGGTCGCGCGGGCACGAGTTCAGAATTTCAACCCGAATCGCCATTTTTCGCACCCCCCCCTGCGCGAGGGTATGAGCTAGAGTAAAATATGACACAAGTGATATCTAGAGCTTTGAGGTTTATCCTTATAAACCAATTCACCTTTTGTTCCCACACCAATGTGGGATAGCTCACATCACATTTTCCAAACTTGAACAAACATTCTTTTGAGATAAACATCTCATTCACACACATTTTCCAACATAAACTGCCCATTTTCACCCGTTATGAAACATCGACCTACCCATTTTACCACTTTTAGTAATAATTATTCACGGTTTTTTCACAAGGTCGCAGGAATCTCATCCGGACTGTAGCAACTAGCAACCAACTACACAAATTCTCTACAAAGGCCACACTTTCATCTTTTAAGGTTTAGCACTCTCTAACTTTTAATTTCATTTAAATGACAAATACTTAGAGCATGTTTGGTTGTGCTTTTGGAAATGACTTTTGGCTTTTGGAGGAAGCAAAAAGTCAAAAATGCCCCTCCAAAAGCAGCAAAAAGCCACAATGTTGTGACTTATTAGCTTTTGAAGGGGTATTTTTGACTTTTTGTCTCCTCCAAAAGCCAAAAGTCATTTCCAAAAGCACAACCAAAGAAGCCCCTATTACTAGGGATGGCAATGAAACCCGAACCCGACGGGAAAACCCGAAACCCGACACATATGGGGCGGGTATGGGGTCGGGTAATCGGGTATGGGTCCGGGTATGGGATTACTTTTAAAATTTTTCATGGGTATGGGGCAGGTATGGGATTTGATGATATACCCGCTTACCCGCCCCGATTACCCGATAATATATACCCGCTATATTTTTCTTCATTTTATTTCTTTATTTTAAGTATATGTTGTATGATTTTATTTATA
>JBCNJP010012041.1:0-14467 GCA_039602395.1 Deinandra increscens subsp. villosa
TACTGATCAAGAGGAAGTCCCAAGTGCCCGTTATGAAACCCAATGAAGATTTCTGCGGAAAGAATCTTCATCAGCATCTTTGCCAGCCAGTCAAGAAGAAGATTTTCAAAGATCGAAAACATTTAATATCACAAGCCTAGGGGAAGATTGTAGAGGCTAGATTATGAGGCTTGTAATATTAAATAGTTTGGGCTGGGCTTAGTGGGTTTCATTATATTAGTAGGCTAGTTTTATTATTATGTTTAGGCTAGTTTACTATTGGATATGGGCATGGGCTTGGGTTTATGATTAGGGTTTAAGAGCCCAATAGTAAACTCATGGGATGGCTATATAAACCCCATGAGTTTACTATTCAAAGGTTGCTTGTTTACGATTCTAGGAGAGCCTAGTGTAGTTCACGATCGTAAACAGAGAGAAGTCAGTTTACGATTACTGTTTTGTACTCGACAAGTTCATCTTGTGTGCAAAGTTCAAGTTTTCATTGGTTTAATCATCGTATTCTTGTGTTCTCTTCTACTTTCTTCTTGAATCAATCACGTACGAGGATTCCGCACTCGTTTGTGATATCAATATCGTGTTTCGTGAGTTTTTCAGGACCTACACTCTTAACCACTGATGCAATGATTCATCCTCTTTTCTAACTGATTCCATTCTTCTTTCAAATGATGGTATTGTTGTAGCAGTTGCACACTTCCAAAGTAGATCTTTCAACACATTCCCTCTCCATTTTGTTTTCATATTCTGGTGAATATGTCTAAGACAATACCTGTGTCAGAGCTGGGAAAACCTTTTGCAAAGCAGGAATAAGGCCTACAAAGTTAAGATAAGTTAGTAAGATAACATAGTAAAATATGTAATTGTTAAACATTTAGAATTACCTTTTGTCTGTCACTAATGAAAGTGAAAATTAGAACTAGCACAAAGGTCAAGATCATCTCCAAGGCACTCCAGAAACCAAGTCCAAGAGGACAAAGTTTCAGCCTCAACTATAGCATGTGCCACCGGGTAAATCCCATTGTTTGCATCAAGACCTACTGCAGTCAATATCTGTCCTGGAAAAGGACCCTTCATAAAACAACCATCCAATCCTAACAGATCCCTCCCACATGCCTTAAACCCATCCCTTAAAGCAGCAAAAACAAATGTATATCCTCTTAAACTGTCTAGTTGGGCTAGCTGGGTTACACTCCTGCTCCACATCTATTTTAACACTTGTTCCAGGGTTTGATCTAATTAACTCTTCAGAATAATCTCTTAATTTGCGATACTGAGCCTCATAATCACCATTCAATTTCTGGGAAGCCATAGCCTTTGCCCTGAAGACTTTAGAACTTGAAACATTTATTTGATGAAGCTGCTCTAGGTGTTGTTGTAGAGACTTTATGGGTATGGTGGGGTTTGCCTCAATAATTGGTTCAATTTCTTTGGCAATAGCTGAAACAGTGTAAAGTCTCACATTTCGTGTGGTCATGCATCTGTGTTCACCATGAAAAGTTTTCACACACCATAAAGTATCATTATTTTTTCTTGAAACATGTAAAACCCAAGGACAAGTGGGGGTAGGGAATCTTTTCTTGGTAGGTTTCTTACTTATGCCACTTCCACCTACCCCTTTTGTTGCTTTAATACTTTTCTTGGGCCCACTAGAAGATTCTTCAAGTTGTGTTATATTTTTACAAACCTTATCTGGATTAATACCATGACAAACCACCCTAATTCTGCTACCATCATTTTTATAGAACACTAATTGCCTTCTACTATTAACAGCACTTCTTACAACCATATCAGTGATCTCTTCGTTACACAAAACAGTCTGACCAACATAGAAGGGGCATGTGTAATCTGCCTTCCAGTTTGCTTTACTCTTCTTCAATTTTTTAAGACCCTTACCCAAAGCAGTTTCATTCTCAGAGTCTGTACTATCAAATTTATCTAAGTCTATTTCTTCAGCTTCCTCATCATCATCATCCATCTCTACTTCCTTTTCAACATTGAAATCCACATTAGCTCTGAAATGTTCCATGTCAACTGCAACATCCTCTATAATGTTATCCTCATCAACCTTGAAATCTGAGTCATCAGAATCATCATCATCTCCCTCAACCTCATCAGCCACACTATCCTCACCATCACTACTCTCATCATCATCAGCCACACTATCCTCACCATCACTACACTCAACATCATCAGCCACACTATTCTCAGCCTCATAATTGAATACAAATCCTGCCAAAAACACTTCATCATTTACAATCATTTTTTGACCATCCACAACACCTTCATTACCTACATTGGGTTGAAGATCTGTACTTGCATCCACCTGCTCATTCACAGGCTTATACACCTGATCATTCTCATTCACATCAGCATGGTTGTCTCCATTTCCAAGAATGTCATCCAGACCATCAAATGGATCATCATCCTCTTGCACCCACAACAGTTTCAACATTGGCTACATCCACAACACCATCAGCACTGCCTAAGTCACCTACAACCTCTACATTCCCTAAATTAGCAACTACACCCTCTACATTCCCTAAATTACCAATTTCAGTTTCAGCCTCCACATTTCCTAAATTACCAATTTCAGTTTCAGCCACCACATTCCCTAAATTACCAATTTCAGTTTCAGCCTCAAGATTATGTGAATTCTCATCTTCTTGAACACTTCCTAAATCCCCTATTACCAAATCCATTTCTTCTTGTTGTTCCCATCCAATTTGTAAAAATCTAGGATTAGTAGGATTAGAGGGCCCAGCCTGATCATCTGTAATATCTTCAGTTATAACACTAGACATGTTAACACTTTGCTGAAAATAAGTATTCAACCGGGTAGTCCCATGCTCAGAATAAACATTAATAAGCTTAAATCTATCCACATACCTGCTCATGCCTAAGACATCCAAATCATTACCAAGAGGCTTCAAACCTATATTCAAGTCCTCTGTTGGAATTTTGTAGTAATAGTACATTACCTCTTGAGCCAGATAACCTTTCAACTGAATCATACGGTCTAAATCATGGACAGAAAATTCATTAGCATCGACCATATCAACATATGTAACATATCCTCTGACATACTTCATTCCTAGACAGTTGATAAACTCTCCCCCATGGTGGATTTTGAAGGAGAAAAAAGTAGGTTCATTTGCTGAGATTAACACAAAAAAATGGTTTCAAAACTCTTAAAGATATGATTAATCAGAAAAATAACCATAATGTACCAGAATTTTCAGACAAACATACATACCATAAATTTCGGTAAGATCAAATGCTTCAACTTCGGGAGAACGAACCTGCCATAACGTCAGAACCATCCTTGATACCCTAATGGTATACTTAATAACGCAATCAGTCCATGGAAACGAGGTCGCCGGTGCTCCGATCGGAGTTTAACGAGTGAAGTTCAAAGGGTTTTTGAGAGTGACGAGTGAGAGAGTGAGAGAGAGTGACGTTAGGGTTTTGTTTTATATTGGTAAAGGGATTAAAGAAAAGGTAAGTGAAAAAGTCAAGTGGGGTCAATTTTTTTAATGCCAAAAATACCCTCACATGACAGGCACATGGCAGGGCATATAACGGTTAAAATTGACAGAGTTAGGGTCACGGACTCATATGGAGAAGATATGTAAATGTTATACTACAATTTAAAGGAAATGAAACTATTGGTCGCCGTTGCATATTTCGCCAAAACCACAGGGACGCAAACCGCAATTAACTCAATATAAAAAGTGTGGCCTTTGGTATTATATATATGGTCACATATATTTTCTTAATTACAATTAATTATACTGCATATTAATTAATATAGAGAAACCTTAAATCATGTTGTAATTAAAAATTAATGTACATACACTAATCAAAGTTTAATTTCTATAATAATAATCAATTATTATAATTTCTTGTCCATGCTCATCAGCTGTTTCTGCTGAATCCGTGTGCTAAGCTTTCTGTTTGTCAGATCTTGACTCAGCTGGTTTGGTGTTATGTACACTTTCGACATCTTTTTCGGATCATTATTTACCTGGAAACATGACAAATAAAACCGATCAACTATATATATATATATATATATATATATATATATATATAATTAATTAGCGGATACGATCAATTAATGTAGTAATTACCTGTGGTTGTTCTAGTACTTTTTGAACCGTAGAATGATCAAGCGGCTGTGATTTATCAGACTTGTTATTAGAATGAAGGATCATTCGGTTCATCAGCCATGTAATAATATATTTATTTTCAACCTCAGAAAGCGTTGTTTTATAATCTAATGGGAATGGTAAAAATGTTGCACCCCTTTTGACCTTATAAGCTACAATTCTACGGCAACCAGGAGGTAATGGACTTCCATGAATCTTCTCATCTTTTTCTTTTGGTAATAATTCAGTCATTCCCACGACGTTCAGTGGATTCCCCTTCATGTGCAACGTCACAGTTTGGCACCCCTGATCAGAAGTGACATAATAAATAAATAATAATAATAATAATAATAATAATAATAATAATAATAATAATAATAATAATAATAATAATAATAATAATAATAATAATAATAATAATAATAATAATGGCATATATATATTAACAATTGATTGTTAAAGTAAAAAATAAAATAAAAAAAAATTGTGGTATATACTAATATATATACCTCTGGGATTATTGGCTGATCGATAGGAGCTGCAATGGCATCATAATTATTTGGTTTTCCAACTGATCACTCTTCTTATGAGGTACTTTATGAGCTGCAGGTTTTACTGGTTTTGCATGTCTCTTATTGTTTTCCTAAATTGACACCATGTAATTAACTGATTAGTAACATATATATTTGATTAACAATAACATCAAAGTGATTTGTCAAATCCTTAATTATATATACCACTTCCTGCTCTGATGCCCAGCTGCTGCTTCAGTACTTCTTGGTCTCTTTTTCCCCTAAAGACAGCATGATCAGCATTTAATTAAATGATCATATAGCAATTAGTTATAAGGGAATTGAAGTACACAATTATGTAAAATATATATTTACCCTTACGTTTTGCCCGGACGCTGTTGATGTATATGGAGGAGTGTCTTGTGATCCGGTCACAGAACAGACCTACAATAGAATTAAATATTTACCCAGCAAGCTAGTTTAATAATCTAATTAAATCAAATCATAACCGGCTAAACATTAATTAACTATCCCCATAACCATCCGGATGAAGTACAAACTAGTCATAGCCGGAACAGTTATTAATTATATTCCGGAAGAACTCTAACTATCCCGATGAACTTTAACTATCCGGATGAACTTCAACCATCCGGATGAAGTACAAACTTATCATAGCCGGAACAGTTATTATTTATATTCCGGAAGAACTCTAACTTTCCTGATCAATTGTAACTATCCGGATGAACTATAACTAGAGAAACATGTTCATCCAGGTGAACAAGAATCTTCCGTATCAACTCAATATCGTAAGTGTTTCAGATATGTACCTTATCTTTCGACATCTTAGATGAGTTTGATTGAAGAGATTGTTTCCCCGATGTATTGTGTGCAGAATTGACCATGTCCTACGTACAATTATATATATATATAAATATATATATATATATATATATATATAATTTGTCCCTTACAGAATTTACAGCTTTATCTGGTCGACCAAGTTTTCGTTGATCATTAATCATTTGGTTTTTCATAAACGCCATCAGCATCTCAATTTTTTCATTCTGTTCTTTATCCTTAGAATTGAGGTGATCAACTTCTTCATCTTTTTTCACACGCAGCTGTAATTCGTTCTTGAGTTGCGCCTCAAGTTTTTCGATGCGCTCTTTTGATTGCCCTTTTGGAGCACCATGCTGCCAATATTGACGGGAATTCACTCCATAACCCATACCTTTTAAAAATCCACCCCTTTCCTTGCCAAGGACATTGTCAGGGCATCCGTTCCCGGTTCTGCAGTCAAGGATCCCGCTCTTATTTGAGTTTCTTTCTCGGCCTGCAGTAATTAATATTTAGTTAATGTAGTGAGGTGCTATTAATTTTTAACATGTAAATAGTTAGGTATATATATAGCAATTAGACATACTATTTGCTCGGCTAGGCCCTTCATCATAGGCGTCTTGTATTCCCCCTCTTTGTTTACCCTTGCTTTCCTCCACATAAGTGATGTGTGGGTTGAAAACCGACTTTTATTGTGCTAAATTCATGCGTTTTAGTTATTTTATGCAGTTGGATGGTATTACGTTGTGTACTTGAGGATTTTGTAGGTGTTGGTGCATAAAGTGGCGAAAACAGCTCATATCTAGAGTTTCGGGACAATGTGTAGACATAGATGGATTAAACGGGTATGGAGACTTAAGCTTAGAGTGTACTGTTGACTTGGAATATGCAAAGAGAATTAATGGAGTGCCAGAAACAAGTGAAGACAAATTCAGACGATCAAGAGTGCTTGTTGGTGCAAGATAGGAAGAAAAGAGGCTGGGGACCACAAAGGCGCTGGGAGCGGCCTTATAGGCGCTCCAAGCGCTGGTTAACTCAACAGGGGGCGCTCCTAGTGGCCTCTAAATGTGTCAAGCGTTGTTTCCAGTATCAAAATTGCTCCAAGCGGCCTTTATAGCGCTCCTAGCGGCTTTCTCAGGTGCCAAACCGCTCCAAGCGGTCTGGAGAACGTTCCATGCGTCGCGGCCCGTATTTGGTGGACTTGTTCGGCGTTGACCCATATGTATACTTAAAAATACATTAGGGTTGGAGATATCTCGAACGTGGACGGCAGAAACGAGGGGAGGCGATTGTGAGATCTCGAACACCATCAGATCATCATTCCAACATCAAAATCTTGTAATCGAATCATGATTTATTTTTATGATTTAGTTTTTTCTTTGATTATGAGTAGCTAAATTTCTTGTAACTGACTTCGGGTGAATAGTCCATTGACATGTGCGTATGATTGATTGTCAACTGTGATGAAGGACTCATTTTATGTAATCTGAATCCTTGCAATTAATCGAATTAAAATATTTATTGAATTATGACTTGTGTTGATTTCATCAATTGAATAGATTATCTATTGGGTGACCTATTGATTGATCTTGATGCATAGTGCAGTATTCATAAGTAGGTATTCATATAGTCATTGGTCCAACAACAACGAAGTGAATATCACTTTGATTAATTATATGCCGAATAGTGTTTGACATTATTTTCATCTAAGTTGTTAATTGGTTTGCACATGTTGATAGACTAGGATCCCGGAGTTGGTTATTTTCTTTTTAATTGTTAACTACATCCAACTATCACTCATTTTTGCATAGGCAACGCAAGCCACTGTTCATTTACTTTTACTTTTTAAACTGATATCAACCATTGTTCCCTGTGTTCGACCCCTCTTCTTTATACTACAATTAAGTGCTAGATTAGGGTTATTACAAATGTTTTTGGTAGACCTTGACACCGCTATCAAAATGGCGCCGTTGCCGGGGAACAATTGCGCTTAGTATTAGTTTAAATTTTGTTGCTTGTTTATTGCATTTTATTTTATTTTATTTTATTTTATTTTATTTTATTTTATTTCCAGATTTACCGGGTATTTTGTTCTTTGTGTGCGTAGGTGACAGAGTCTTGTGCATGCATACACGAAGATCAGGCAGAACATCGCCATTGAAATTCGATCCGGAAATTGAGAAGACTGCAAGAAAGAATAATCAAATCCGTGCACAGACAAAGATAGAAAGAAAAATGAGTAATCCTGAGGATGTTAAATGATTCGAGTAAAGAGAAGAGACCGACTGGGTATGATGATGAAACCAATCCGTTCTCACCACTACACGAAGGAACCGAAAAAACCAAAGTCGGGGTACATCCTTACATGTCATCTTCTCAACAACAGTCGACTATGTTTGACGGCCCTTTCTTTCAAGGGCAGCCTCGGAGGAAAGAACCGATTATTAAAGACAGACAACCTGATGCAGTTCCTAAACCACAAGCAACCAAGTTTCAACCTGCAACTCAAGATAGAACTCAAGGTAGACAGAACGTAAGGGTTGGAGAATTTGGGAATTATGGTAAGTATCCGGGGTATCCAGGAGATGAAGAGGTTGAACCCGTGTTTGAATTTGCTGAACAACATGATGGTGATTCTGACGATCAGGAGGAAGAACTAGAGTATGATTTTGCTAGGGGAACCGGTGCACCGGGCACCGGTCAATCGAGAAAGAGCTCAAAACCGTCAAAATCGAGCTCCGGTGAATGATAGAAATCAAGTACCGCGAGGGGTACCCCACTTCAATAATCCAAGGGGTCCACACTTGAGGTATGTTGATGGTGTACCCGTAGTCCAGGAACGAGCCCAACCACAAGGGGTAGATAGTCACTTCCGACCTATGGTGGTGCCAAACTCTTCTGCAATTATACCTCCCACTTCAACTAGAGGAAGACAGTTTGAAGTGAGGCCTCAATATTTGGGGCATCTACCTGATTTCTATGGTAAACGAACGAAGGAACCATATTTACACATCTCAGCATTCGACTCCATTTGTTGTACCATTGGTGCACCTGGGTTTTCATCGGAAGATGTTAAGTTGATGTTGTTCCAGTTTACATTGAAAGACAAGGCGAGGAGTTGGTTCGCCACTTTGCCACCTGGGTCGATTGGTACATGGCAAGAGATGCAAGAGGTATTTTTGGAGGAATACTACCCGAACAGCAAGACAAGTGAAGCCAAAAATGCGATCAGAAACTTTCAACAACACTCGGGTGAGGAGTTTCATGAGACCTTCACTCGGTTTAAGGAGTTGCTAAGACAGTGTCCACATCATGAGATAGCAACTTGGGAACTAATCAAATGTTTATATGATGGGTTACTACCGGAAGATCAAAGAGACTTGAAGTCAATGAGTGGGGGGACCATCTTGTCTAACATTGAAGCTACTGATTGGGGGTATTTTGAGCAGTTAAGTGCCAGTTCTAAAAGGCAAGCACAGTCGGGTAGGAGATCGAGTGCGAGACAGACAGCAGTGAGAGCAGTAGACACAACCGCAGAAGAAAAGATTGAGAAGCTCACACAGAAGAATCTACAGCTTGAAAAGCAAATGGCCAAAATGAGCCTAGGTAAGAAAAGTGAGGTAAAAGTGACTAACTTTTTTCCTGTTTGTACAGATTGCGGCGAGGTAGGACATTCCATGGAAGATTGCCCGGAGTTGATGGGACAAGCTGAGGACGAGGTAGAGGTGAACCAGGTGTATGGAGAACGCACCAGAAACAATTTCAACTCCAACACTTACCATCCAAATCTTCGCAATCACCCTAACTTCAGGTACGGTAATCCAGATAACCAATTAAACCCTAACTTTCAAGGTACTGATGTGCAGGCAAGGAGTCAAAACACTCAAAACAACCAAGGTGGTCAGCAACAATACCAAAACCGTCAAGGTGGGTACAATCAAGGGGGTTATCAGCGAAATACTTACAACCGAATGGAAATCAAGGGTACCAACAGAAAAACTACCAAAAGCCACAAACTCAAGATGGAGGAAAAGACCCAATGACGGCAATGCTAGAGGAAATGAGAGCAATGAGGCAAGACATCAAGAGTATAATTCAAGGTAACGAGGTGAGAGACAAGACTGTTGCATCCTTGTCAAAGCAGGTAGGACAATTGGCCTCAGATTTTGCAAGACGAGAACCGGGTAAGCTTCCGAGTGACACCAACACCAATCCACAACATGTGCAGTCATCCTCTGGTGTTGCAAAGAATGGTACCTTCCATCAGGTAAGTGCTGTAACCACTCTTCGGAATGGTAAGATTTATGATAACAAGGTTGGGAATTCATCATCACCTCGGGGGGTGGATGGTGAAATTGAGGATTTAACTAATAGAGAGGAGAGTGAGGATGAGCAGGAAGTGGTTAAATTTAATAGGCAACCACCAAGTTTAAAACCGAAAGAACCAAAAAAAATTTGAATGTTGGAACGATATAACGACTGAAAAGGTGGTGGTGAATACCACCGTCCCTTTCCCTTCAGCTTTGTTAGACCCGAAAAAGAAAAAGGTTGTAAATAAAAGGGGCCCACAATCGGATGAAATGTGGGAAGTGTTTAAACAAGTAAAAATTAACATACCTCTTTTAGATGTAATCAAACAGATTCCTGCTTACGCAAAGTACCTGAAAGAGATGTGCACTCAGAAACGGAATCATAAAATTCCGAAGGAACTAGCAATGCAATCAGATCTGAGTGCCATTATTTCAGGTACTCTTCCTCAAAAGTTGCAAGATCCAGGGGCACCAATTATTTCCATACAAGTTGGTGTTTTTCAAATGACTCGTGCCCTCTTGGATATTGGGGCTAGTGTGAGTATTCTACCGGGTAGCTTGTACGATGAGTATGATTTTGGGCCACTCAAGAAGGTTGAGACCACTGTGAATTTGGCTGACTTGACACCCAAATTGCCAAGAGGAATTTTGACTGATGTAATTGTAAAAATCAATGAGTTTTATTATCCGGTTGATTTCTTGGTACTTGATTATGTCTCTGTGGATAAAACCAAGCAACCAACTGTGATATTGGGTCGTCCATTTTTAGCCACTTCGGACTCACAGATTAACTGCAGGTCAGGAATGGTGGACATGACATTTGGAAATCGGAAGCTGCGAATGAGTGTTTTTGGTCATGTGTCTAACTCGCAGGTTACTGATGAATGTTTTATGACTGAGATTATTGCAGGATACATGCCTCCTATGTTTCCAACCAGTGATGAGGATGGCACATTTGAGGACATTGCATTGTTTGGTAAGTCGTATGCAGGTACAGTGAAGAGTTTGGAGGAGGTTGATCTGGTGACTGAGGTGATGGCAGTGCAACAAGGACCACATTCATGGGCATATCAGTATGAACCATTACCGGATCATATCAACACAAAGCTGAAACCGCCGTTGGAATCACCTCCAACACTTGAGCTCAAAGAGCTACCAAAACACCTTAAATATGCATTTGTAGGTGAAAATAACACTCTGCCTGTTATTATTGCTGTAGGTTTGACTGATGAACAGGAAAAGAGCTTGATGGCGGTGTTGGTAGCTAACAGGGCATCTATAGGATGGACGATTGCAAATCTGAAGGGGATTAGTCCGGCCATTATGATGCATAAAATCATCACTGAAGAAGGAGTGAAGCCATCACGAGATGCTCAAAGGCGGTTAAACCCGAACATGAAGGAACTGGTGAAGAAAGAGGTGCTGAAATGGCTAGACGCAGGTATTATTAATCCCATATCTGATAGTGCTTGGGTTAGCCCTACTCAGACGGTGCCTAAGAAAGCCGGAATACAAATTATCCGGAATAAGGAAGGAGAGGAGACAGCCACCCGACCGGTGACAGGGTGGCGAATTTGTGTTGACTACAAGAAGCTGAACGCCGCAACTTCGAAAGACCATTTTCCACTGCCGTTCATTGATCAAATAGTTGAAAAACTGTCAGGTCAGAAATTTTACTGCTTTCTAGATGGTTACTCCGGGTACAATCAAATAGCTATCCACCTGGAAGACCAACAAAAGACCACCTTTACATGCCCGTATGCTACTTTTGCATTTAGGCGAATACCATTCGGGTTGTGTAATGCCCCAGCCACCTTTCAAAGGTGTATGATGAGTATCTTCTCAAATATGGTTGGGGACTCACTAAGAATTTTTTTATGGACGATTTTTCTATCTTTGGGACTTCATTCGAAACATGTTTGAAACAACTCACAAAAGTTTTAAAACATTGTGTCGAAACAAATTTGGTTCTAAGTTGGGAAAAGAGTCATTTTATGGTGAGTGTGGGTATTGTGTTAGGTCATGTTGTATCTGAACGTGGGATGGAGGTTGATCGAGCAAAAATTCAAGTCATATCCACTCTACCTCCTCCCACGAATGTCAAAGGGGTAAGATCATTTTTGGGAAATGCGGGATTTTATGGGCGGTTTATAAAAGGGTTTAGTGCTATAACAAAACCATTACGCAAACTTTTATTGAAAGATGAACCGTTTGTGTTTGATGAGGAGTGTGTCAAAGCTTTTAATAATTTAAAAGAAGAACTTTTGGGAGCCCCAATACTGCAAGCACCGGACTGGTCAAAACCTTTTGAAATTATGTGCGACGCAAGTGACTTTGCAGTAGGGGCTGTTTTGGGGCAACGAATCGATAAGAAACCGGTTGCGATATATTATGCCAGTAAAACTTTGGATTGTGCTCAATTAAATTATACAACTACTGAAAAGGAATTACTTGTAGTTGTATTTTCTCTTGACAAATTCAGGTCTTACATATGGGGAAGAAAAGTGATTGTGTACTCGGTATCTGCTAGAGAAGAAGGATGCAAAACCATGATTGATTCGTTGGGTTTTGTTGTTGCGGGAGTTTGATTTAGAAATACGAGACAAGAAGGGGACGGAGAATGTGGTAGCAGATCATTTGTCGCATTTACCACATATCGAGGTTGATACGTCGAATGACATTAAGGAGACTTTCCCTGATGAGTTCTTGTTAGAGGTATCCACAGCTCCATGGTATGCTAATATTGTTGATTTCTTGGTGGCAGGTACATTCCCAGAGCATTGGAACTAACAAAACTGGTTGAGAGAACAAGCCAAACGGTATATTCGGGACGAACCGGATTTATTCAAAGTAGGTGAAGATCAACTGATCAGAAGATGGATCCCGGAAGAAGAGGTTAGGGGTGTGTTAGATTTGGCTCATATGTCGGCATGTGGAGGACATTTTAGCGGTCAGAAGACGAGTCATAAAGTGCTTCAGAGTGGTCTGCACTGGCCATCATTGTTCAAAGATGTAGCAGAATTTGCCAAACATTGCACATGGTGCCAACGAATGGGGAGTGTTCGAATAAGGGATGAAATGCCCATGCAACCGATTCTAGCGATCGAGATCTTCGATATATGGGGCATCGACTTTATGGGACCGTTCCCAAATTCCAAGGGTAATCTGTATATATTAGTGGCGGTGAACTACGTCTCAAAGTGGATTGAGGCGGTCGTCACTAAGACTACTGACCATAAAGTGGTTTGCAAATTTGTGCTTGAAAACATTTTCTCTCAATTCGGAATCCCCCGCGCGATCATAAGTGATGGGGGATCGCACTTTAAAAATCATTTTTTTGCTAAATTACATAAACGCTATGGGGTAGATCACCGAATCGCTACCCCATACCACCCACAAACCAATGGTCAAGTAGAGGTTTCTAATAGGCAGATAAAAGAGATTTTGCAAAAGACCGTGCGAGCCGACCGGAAGGACTGGTCAAGTAAGTTGAATGACGCCTTGTGGGCGTACCGCACGGCTTACAAAACTGCCATTGGAACTACCCCGTATCGCTTGGTTTACGGGAAGGGTTGTCATCTACCAATTGAAATCGCTCATCGTGCTTTATGGGCCATTAAGAACGTTAACGTTGATTATGACAATGCAGGTAAGATCAGGAAGCTGAACATCACCGAATTGGAGGAATTGAGAAATGAAGCATACGAGTGTTAGGAAACGTATACGGAAAAGACGAAAAAGGTGCATGACGCAAAGATCAAGATGAAAGTCTTTGAGGTTGGTCAATGGGTCTGGTTATACAACTCCCGTCTCAAGATTTTTCCGGGTAAGTTAAAGAGCAAATGGGTTGGACCGTATCAAATTACAAGAATCGGTAATCACGGGGATATCGAAATTGAGGATTTTGAGGATCATTTGAAATAAGTGGTGAACGGTCATCGATTAAAACCATATTTGGATCTGAATGAGATCAACGGGCCAGGAAACGAAATGGAAGCATTGACAGTGGAGTTGGTACCACACGACGAGAATTGAAAGGACGAAGCATTACGTCTACCTGAAGACGCGTAAACTTAGCGCTCACGGGAGGCAACCCGCAGTTGTAAGTTTTTCTTGTATACGAGTCAATTTATTTTAATTTTTTCTAGTTTAGATGTGTACGCTACGATACCACGTAGCTCGTTAGTGTTGGATGCATGCCAAATGTGAAGAAACCAGCATGTTCAGAAGTGTTCAGGTATGTTTTAATGATTAAATGTGCATTCGGGACAATGTGCAAGTCTTTTGGTTGGGGGGAGAGTTGCGAACGCGTGTAGGGCTGAAAAGAACGATTGGAGCGATACTTAGCACGTAACAATGGTTACTTATGTCAAAAAAGCACTTTAAGCATTGAAATTTACAAACCAAGCGCCCCAACACATTGATTTTAAGTTTTTACGTCAAAAAACGCTAGGAGCGGCCTTGGGGGCGCTCTAAGCGTCGAGTACAGTACTAGAACCGCTCCTAGCTGTTTGAAATCGCTCCCAGTGGCGATGTCATCTACTAGAACCGCTCCTAGCGGTTTGATGACCGCTCCAAGCGTCGGGGGGCCTTGTTCGAACCTGGCAGCGTGTTGGTCCTCACTGATCTTTATCAGTGCAAATAATGATGTTTTTGAGAAGAA